>OMNN01016471.1:1296-13135 GCA_900302755.1 Chromis chromis
AAAAAAAAAAAAAAAAAAAAGTGATCAGAGGCAAGATTTTCTTCTCTTGTTTTATATCGTTGTACACAAACTAATCCGTTACCGAAAGTAAATGATCTGTAGATGTCACTTTGGACTCAGGGAAATTGTCATGGCCATTTTCACTATTTTATGACTCTTTATAGGCTAAACAATTAATAGATTGTCAAATAACTGACACGTTAATTGATAATGACCATAATCATTAGTTGCAGCCCCTATATTATATATCCAAGCATATTATCAACCCAAACCACAGTTCTTTTAAATCCTCTGCCAGGAGAGGAGATAAAAATGATTTCCGTATTTCATGACTGTGCCGCAGTACACATGTGCCTCTGCGTGTGTGTGTGTGTGTGTGCGTGCAGGCTTAGCGGTGCTGGTGAGTGTTAGGTAGAGTTCAACCATACTGGTGACATCAATCTGCCTGTTCTTTATTAGACGGAGCAGTGAGGTGTAACTGACTGCATTGTCCACAGATGGACTGGGGCCCATAGCACACGGGACCCTGGTCAGCCACCCTGACAATACAATCAATAACCACACACTCATTATAGGAGCCCTGCCTGCCTCCTCCTGCCTTCTCCTTGCCTACCTGCCCCGTGAAGCCTCCCTCTGTGTTTCACCCTGTCTTTAACTCTGTCCTCCTTTTTCACTCTCTATTTCAATCTTCTTATCTTTACAGTTATTTCTCTTTCCCCTCCATATATCACTTCTCTACAACGGATCGCTTCCTCTGAAATTATATCAAAAGCCCAAACTGGGAAGGGTGAGGGGGACACTTGGGCATCTCGGCTCTAGTTCCTCACGCCGCTGCGATATTCTGTTGTCGGGCTGGACACCAGCGGATGACAGTGATCCAGCATGGAGCCTGGGGCCTATAAATGGTAATGCCCTCCACTTGCCTTCCTCATAAAGCATAATAAAAGGAGGTTATAAATCCTACCAATTAGCTGCGTCCATCAGTCGCCTTAATTGGAGTGTCGTGACTGGCTAGGGGATGACCTTGTGTGCCAGAGAGCCAAGACAGACGAGGGGGCCAGGGGGGACATCTATGTGGATGTGCAGGACTTGGGCTTCTTTAAATCAACTGTATCTAACAGGCCATATAGTAGTTAAGGGCTAGGCCATATGGTGGTAAAACGTTTATGCTGACTGGCCATGTTGATGTCGTCAGTGTAAAAACTAATTCATTTTATTGAACTTAGAGTCTCTTGAGCAACTGTGATTATGGAAACAATATGGCCGTACAGTGGAGACTCACAGACAATCCCTTTGATCAGTGAACGCAGGTGTTCAGGGTTCAATAGGCTCTACTCATCCTGTTGTGCAGCGCTTGTTCTTTCTTCCCCTCTGCAGCAGCAGTTAAATCTCCCCTCTGTCCTCCTGTGGGCCTGGCCGCCACACCTTTCCTCTCAACACCTCAGTCAAGCACTCTCTGTGGCCACTCAAACCTGAGACCTCAGCTTCCGCTCTAGCTACGAATACCCACTATCTCATGACACCGCTCTCCCCGAGAGGAAACACTGAGCCCGTTTGTCCGCGGAAAGCTCCGTGTGCCGACGCTGATGTGTCCGTACACTCTTTCCCCCTCTGCTCCCATCCCTCCACCTCCAGATTATTGTAGTAAAGACCAGTTAACCAACCAGCTGTCAGGGAAGAGTTTCTCTCCGGCTGACTGAGAGCTGCCGACAGTTGTTTCCTTTCTCTCTTACCGTCCGGAGATAATTCAGTCAACAGGCTTTGAACTGCAGATAAGGGAGGAAGAGGATGATCCTGGGGATGGGCCTGCTGTATATGGGGCAGGGGCAAATGAGTGGAAGGGTACAGATGGAGGGAAGCAGGAGGCAGGTGTATGGGAACTGGTGAGGGCCAAGTAAGATAAGACCTGAGACAAATGCAATGGTCTAATTTACACTTTGTGTGGTTTAAAATGGGTGTAGACTTTTGAGCTCCGATGACTCCATCATTGCACGTTTGCATGGCCTTCTTTGGTGAAAACAATTCATGACCACAACCTTTTCAAACAGACTATCAAACACAAAACCAAACCACAGTAGAGAATTATTTTACAGTGTTAGAAGAATGATCAGAATCTGAAGCTGGACGCACCAGGCCTTTATACAAAATACATAGTTTCCTATGGTTACCTCGGGGAAGAACCTACACAGTCCTACCTCCCGTGACTGCCCATGTCTGCCCCCGGATCATCCTGTTCTTTTCCGTTCTGCGTTTTATGAATGCAAAAAGATTGGGGAGAGGAAATTAATTTCCAATAAACGCTCGACAGAGTGGCTTTTGTTTTGTCTCGGGCACGTGGTTTTGCATACCTGCCAGGTGTTGTGCGGCACAACCCCTCCCGGCCCCCGGGCTCCGTGGCAAGGTGCACGATGAAAGGCCTCGGGTGGCCCATCAAAGGAGCCATTGAGCTGCAGCCATGAGCAGGACAGAGGGCCACAGTGTGGGCCGTGGAAATTTGACACTCTCCGACAAGCTCCACACAGCCCACTCAGGGCCACGCTGACAGCCTCGCTCGCGGGAGATCAGGCGCTCTCTCGTTCACTTGTACCGACTCACTACCTGCTGACCCCGGGGGGAGAGAAAAAAAGAGATGCTTACAGTCAGACACTGAGCTGTGAGGAACAGGGTTATGCAGATTATGAATAAACAATAAAAAACTTGTTGCTTCTGGTAGATATTGCAGCATCGGGTCCAGATGCTATTGTCTCAACAACAGCTGCTATTAGTTTTTTAATATTGTGACAGGCTCATTTCTTTGTGTGTTGTATTCTGAAAAAGTAGCATAAATATATTGTATGTATTATATTAGGTATTATTTTAACTTTGTGGTTGGTCTTTATGGAGCTTTTTTGACTCGTCATATGTTTTGAGCGTTGAATCTTTATCTGCAAAGTATCTAGCAACTACTGCTGTGAAGATAAATGTAGTGGAAAATGCAGTGGGGTAGTGGAGTATAATGTAGCATGAAATGGAAATACTCAAGTACAAGTACCTTGTTTAGTTACATGTACTTAGTTACATTTCATCTCTATATTAAATACTGCATTAAAAACTTGCTTAGCATCTCAAATTATAACAGTGTTAATGAAATTATTGGCCAATCTACAACTGCTGCGGAGAAAAACTACTTTGGTGCATGAGTAGCACTTTTTTCATTTAAAAATCTAAATGCAACTTATTGATTCTGCTCTAAAACCTGTATTCAGACAGTAAAATACTAAGCAGTGTGATGAATAAAACTCATGCAAATTCTTGTTGTGTTAAAAAATTTACCTCAACACTTCCCAGAAATCTTCAGTTCACCGCATCAAAGTTGAGGATCTTTCAGCAGAATGATCTTATTAACCAAGCACCTCCTGAATGTCATTCCTACACAGATAAAAAAGAAGTGTGTTTTAATGAAGCGTAATATAATTTTAACTGTGAGTCTCTCGAATTAGCAGTGGATGGGTCACGACTGGACTGCTGCTCTCAGCGATGCCCTCAAATAAGCCTCACCTGTCGGGCAGTAAAAGAGCACGGAGGGTCTTCAATCACCAGCCAGTGAGCAGTGGACAGGCCGCTGTCCTCCAGCCTGCAACTACAGGTATTAATAGACACAAAGCACGACAAACAGAGGCTCACACTGATCAACTAATGCCAGCACCTGTATGTGTTTATTAATCTTGTATCAGCTTTCAAAAAATATAGCCGCTTCCTAGTATGTCTGTGGATAACATGAAGCAATGTTTCATTATATATTAGTTGTTTACTTTCTACTTAATCTAACTTCATATGAGGAGAATAAAATAACTCCATTCAATTCATCAACTGCTCCGTTCTCGTAAATAACGCCAACAGCATTCAAAACCCCCAACTTGATTGCACCATCCGAGCCATTCAAGCTCATCACCTTTAAAAGACACAGCCTTAAATAATAAGAGTTGTTTGTGTTGACACCCCGGCTGATGTTTGTTGCTCGGTAATATATTGCATCAGCAGAGCAGAGCAGTTGTCTCTGCTCTGCACCTGCACCAGCCATTCAGCCTGAAGTCTATAAATCCTAGCGCTGGGAGGAATCGGGGAGCTGAAATGTTCTATGGCCTGCTCACCGGACCCCTGTTCTGTCACCTTACACCACGTGAACCCTCAGATATGTATTTTTGTTAGCGCGTGTATGTTTGTCTGTGGAAGGTGGAACCTTTGTAGCGGCGGTGCTTTGATTCACTGCCCTTGCCACATGTGTAGATTCCACCCGTGATCCCCCCTCCCACCCCAACCCACCCACAATCCTCCACAGCACCCCTGCCCCCAATTCCACGTGCCACCAGGCTGTGCATATACAAATCACTACGGCCTTGTTAGCATAGTTTAGTGAAGATGTCAGCTTTACGAGGGCCAGGATGCTTGCTATGCGTGTCAGGGACAGCAGGGGAGGGGCTGACCCACAAGGGGGGAGTGCAGCGGGATACACAAGCCCTGCACTGTAAATTTAGGTCTGAGGAATGGAAGCTGTGAAATGACAGGCCCGGACCTCTGTGGAACAGTGTGAACCCACGCCGCACTGTGTGATTTAACAGGGACACAGCAGAGCGGGCAGAATGGAAACGGAGAGAACGGGACTCCTGCATCAAATAAAAAAAAAAGATCCCTGTTTTCTGATTTATCATAAATAATTTGATCATATATCACCGAAGATGCTTTTTCCTGTGCTCATAATCAAAGCTACGATAAATGGACATTTGCTCATGAGCATTGTTTTATGTGTGCGTGCGCGCATATGTGTGTGCGTGTGTGTGTGCGGGCGTGCGGGCATCATTAGATTGTTAATCTCATTTCCTTTCTGATGATTGAAAATGGAGAGAGGCTCTGAGTTTATCAGGCAGATAAATGGACGGCCCATCCTCTGAGAAGATCTAATCTGTCATGCGTCAAGGCTGGGGTTCACCTGCCGCCAGATAATAACCATGTCGAAGGGCACTGATGATTTAAGAGAGCTGGGCTCTTTGTTTGCCTTTGCAAACACCTGATGGTTTCATTAATTAACCGGCCACAATTAGCGGCCCCACGTCACGCCACGTACACTCCTTCAACAGAGAAAGGAGATATTAAAAAGCAGGGAGGAACTCTATTAGAGCTGACCTTTTCTGTGAAATTACTGATATTTGAGATTTAATTCAGAATTCAATGAAAACTTCATTTTTATTCTTACGGCTGAGGTCCTTTCTGTCTCCAGTCTGAAATGGGGTCTTCTGCAGCCTGCAGGTCGTTAATTATGATCTTTATAAATTAAATTAAGAGGATGTCACTGCTTGATTTTTTTTTATCTTCCTGTCCTACAGGTTAAAGAGTAGATAAGATATTTATCACCTCTTGAATGATAGAAAAAATATGCCCTCTTGCACATTAATTATATATATAGCAAATCCCCAACTGGCTTTCATGTGTTTAGCTTTCAAATATAGAGTAAACTTGTATGTTGCCACTGTGCATATCCTTGCAAGTTTATTTGAACAACTGGGCTTTTTCCCTGCTGAGACTAAAAACAGCTACTCACCGGATGGTTGGGTAAAATATTCTGTAGCTGTTTTTGACATATGACAGATATAGACCCTGGGACAGAAGAGACAATGTAATTCTGAAGGTATACGTCCTGATAAAAATGCCTTTGGCAAGATTAAGCACAGTGTATAGCTACACAGCAATGTTTTAAAATGTGCAATACTCTAGATGATTTTATACTTGCTGAAGGGACGGGTGCTGTCCTTCCTCTATTCTGTCTCAGTTACAGACATAACATTTCTGTTTCTCTTACTTTAAAAAACGCATGTCGTCCACCACGTTCATCTCTCTCTTCTTCTATTCCCGTCTCCTTCCTTGACTCAGGACCACTGCAACATCCCTGCTCTCATCTCATCATCTCGTCTCTCGCACACAAACACATACACGCAGGAAACACACACGGAAACACACATTTCCACTGCCACCCGCCTGCATTTATTTATTCGTTATATTTCCTAATTCAGTTTGACGAATGAGTGACAGCTTGACACTTCATTCGGCAAGATTAATAGAACGACACAATATTTACGTGGCAGAGACAGCCAATTATCCCACCATCTATCATCCAGATTATCTTTCTGATTGAAAACTACTCATCCATGTAATCGGAATTATTTGGAATTAGAAGGGAATTTATGGCTTCTTGTGTCACTTTTCCTGGACGGTGGTAAATTAGAAATATTAGATACATAAAGAGAGTATAGGAAATGGGATAAATAGAGGCCCGGAATTAATGCCACACATTTCCTTTTTTTATCTGTTTGCCAGTCTCTGTGCCTCTGAATGAACCCCATTCTCTGTCACCATTTTATAGGTTATCATCACGTATTATTAACACATACTGTAGGCTATACATTGTGGTGATGATACGGCGTAATTCACACTTATAAAAAGGACTTGTCACACTCTTCCCATTAACTCCAGCACTTTTTGTGAAAAGAATGTAGATATGTTTGGTTGAGCAATGAGTTATTTTAATCAGAAAGCAGAATTAAATGTGTTCAACTTTGAAGACAGTAATGGATAGATGTTATCAACAGAGATAGCCTTGTGTGTATTGATCTCTGGCTATGTTTTTTAAATGTCCATCTCACTCAAGGCAGCACCGACATTAGTTTACTCCTTCAACCTCTGTCCTTCAGCCCCTGTTGATTAATTCACCCGACTCATTTCTATCTCACCCTACAATACTTTGTATTCTGTTTTCATACATCACCTTTTTGTAGCATTCTCTTCTCAAACTTTCATCACTTGATTAATTTACCTAATCTCCCAGCTCTGCCGAATGTCTTTTGAGTATCTGCTTTTCATAGCGAAAACCGCATTTTCGTTCTCCCTTTAATGGAAATCAAAAGAACAGAACAAATGAAGTGCACCAGCAGACAGTACAGGTATATGATGCGGTTGTCAGGCTGTGTCAAATCAGCTCTGACACAATGGATGGACAGTGAAGCTCCATCATGTCTCCAGCTCGCTGCAGGAATCGATATGCTCCACTTCTGCAGAATTTGAAACTTGTTTTTAAACAGCTATATAGTAAATTAAAATAGACTTATAATGTAATCTGTTGCCAGAAGTGGTCAATAGCTGAACCAAAAATAAATGTACCTAATATTTGTTATGGTACATGAATTGACTAGGCATTTTTCGCTGTAGGTCTTTAGTAATGAAATTTGGAAAGTGACGTTTCATCCATTTAGTAAATCCTGGCAGTCTAAAAGCCTGGCTCTCAGTCATTTCTTGTTTTAGAAATGGTGAAAATTGCCACATATAACAACGTTGCTGGGGTTTGATTTTATTGGCCAGAGTGCGTTCAGACTTGTAAATGGGATTATGCCATCCCAATATAGTACCTCAACAACTAGCTTGTTTATTTTTATCCTCTTATTAGGGGAGTTGAATCCTTAAAGGGTGCCAAAATTATCCTGCAAATCGCTGACAGGGAAAAATGAAAGGTCTCTAACGGTTATTATAAGCAATCTGTCTGCATTGAAGCACAATGTGACTGCTGCGCTTGCGATACCAACGAGGTGACCTCAGTGAGATGGGGAGGAGAGACATGTTGAAAGTCAGACACACCGTCTGGATGGGACCACCAGGAATATACACACACCTCGCACACCAACGTTCACACCACATCCACCCGCAAAAGGACACTCGCCGTGGACCGAACAAGTATTCATTTGACTTCACAGTACACTGTCTGGATATTTTACTTGACACGACAATTTGATTTTAGTTTCTGATGCTGTTGACTAAAGTTTGATTAAAGGATATAGTAGAAGCAATGAAGGCGGTATTGAAGAACTGAAGTTACGAAAACTGAAAATCGCAAAGAAGATGAAGGATAAAATGGACACGTTTCCGACAGTCAAGAAAATAAATAGTTGATATTCATTAAAAAACCTTATCAGTCATAACCAAAAGACGATTAACCATGTTTTGCTAATGACTTCATTGTCAGTGTACTAAGCCAGCTTTGTATTTCACAAAATGGACAGAATATTTATTTATTTTAGTATATTTTAAATAAACTTGGTTTGTTTTTACCTCCAAAGTTGTTAAAGTATGACAAAAATTTGATTGGTTTACATAGGAGCAGGAGGTTTTTTTTCTTTTTGTACTAAATTAACATAAAAATTGAAAACCACTGACATATATTTTGAGCTCAATTTCTTAGATATTTTTATTATTATTCAAACAGACACATTAATTTATTAAAGAAAATGTTTTGGGTAATTCAATTTCCTTCCACAATCCGACTATCCATGTCATGAAGACTATCTTTGTCAAAGTTCTTTATGATAGATGAGTGCAGACTGCCGGAGGAGATGGTATTTTGGATATATCTCCTGAGTTAGTCGACCCACTCCTTGAACCCCGGGGAGCAAATTAACAGTATTGAGCTCTCTGCTTCTCTGTAACCTTTCCCCATCCTGACTGACATTTGTGTTTTCCTTTGCCTTGGGCCTGGGCGTATGGCGGCCTGTGAGAGAATGCACAGAGATGCTGCATATGTTCAACAAACCGCCCGCATGTGTTAATGTAGGGTTATGTCTGCGTGTGATGTGAGAATGTGTAAATGTCCACATGTGTGTTTTGTGGCTGAGCCGGTCCAGCTGTTCTGTGGGGGCTTCCTCTGCCGCGAGGAAACAGAAACTCGGTGCAGGAGGCAGCTACAGCGGAGGGGTCGCGACCCCAGAACATGGCACAGATTCACAACTCTGACAGCGACGTATCAAGAGACACGCTGATGAAAATAAGAGCCTCCGAAGAGAGCTGGTGTATTGTTCTGGAGCTGAGAAATCTTGTCATGGTCTTGTCACATTATCATTACAGTGTTGGAGTGCAGCACAGAGGCTACTGTTCTTCAGGGCTGTATGTAGTATGTTTCTTCAAGTTGTCTTTGATCTGTGCACAGAAAGTTGTTTGATTGGGAAAAGTGTACTACTTGGTACAATGTAGAGCTTCTAAGGACTTTAGTACTTAAATATAATTTTGAGGTACTTTACTCAATTTCCTTCTACTTTATAGATCTACTCAGCCACATTTTTACAAGAAAAGACTGCATTTTTTACTCCACTACATTTGTTTAACAGCTAAGAATACTTTCACTGCAGGCTGTCAGACTATATTTTGAGCATTTTGAGACTAACTCATTTTGACACTAACTCAGATGGCAGAGCTGCTTGACCTTTGTTGGGTACTTAGAATATTAACTGTACTGTCTGTGCACAAGTGTAGCCTGATATCAGAACTTATTACAAAGTAAAATTTTGAATGCAGGACTTGTGAGTGTGAATATAAAGTTTTACATTGTAGTATTGCTGCTTTTAAGTAAATGCTTTAATATGTCCTTCATCACTGGACGCTGGAGAGATACTTCTTGTTTTCAGGGAAGGTGGTAAATTATTTTATATGCAAAGATCTGCTAAATTAATGTTACATAGTAAATTATGGTTATGATTATGATTTTAAAGTTAAGACTTGAAGGAAAAGATTGTACTTTCTGTACATTATCGGTATCAGCCAATAAGAGTTTTAAAATGAGTGATCTCCATAGGCCCAAAATGAACACTGACGGGCAGATAAGAGAAACGGTTTGTTTGAAAATGTTACATAAAAATAATCATGGCATGTTTTATATTTCAGTTGAAGTTCTTTTCTTACTTTGTACATTGTATTATAATGTCTGAACTCACCAGTGGACCATAAGAGTAGACGTAATACTATGTTAATTCCACTACAGGAGAGACCTGATATTCTTTGCAATTAGGTGAAAAAAATCTGTGCATATATGGGTATCGGCAGTCAGCCAAAATGAGTTGGACAATATCAGCATATCAGATATCAAAAATCCAATATTAAGCATCCCTATACGGCCTGGGTGTTGCTTATATATCTTTTATAGTTAGGTACATACACAGTGGCTACATTGAGTCAAATAAAGTATATATGCATAGTTTTTTAAATGTTTTAGTCCGTATTTCAATCACTTGTACACAGATGTTCAAAAATAAGTGCATCACCACTAAAAATTGTATTGTGGTCTGAATAACATTAGTATATTGTAATATGTCTTACAGATTGCATTAGACATGCATAGGTGATGATGTAATGTTGCATCAACTGTTATTTTGATCTTTAGGTCTTTATGATGCTCTGCAAGGGTCACAGTCATTCCTTGCCTCTGCCTGTTGAACATTATATTTTGTTTTTCATTCAAAATAATAACTGAAAGAACTTGAGGACTTCTGATATCATTTTAGCCATTAATGTTGTGATTACCAAAAGTGTGGCATAAAGACTGCAAAAGCGCGTTTTGGTATATTTTGAGAGCACCTATCACATAATAGTTAGCTTTGCCTTTAATATTAATAAATATTCTTGGTTGATATTTTTATTGCTATTCTACTGCTAGTCATTAATTACACACACCAGTGTATTTACATCACTTCTTATTTCTAATATTGAGACCACAGTGCAAGCCAACAAACTATTTTCTGAATCTGAATCCTCACTTCTGTGACTGGATGACAAAGCTGCACTTACACAACTGTCATTTAACTTTTGAGGAGGGAAAGGGGACACGGCGGATTCTTGTTCGCTAGTCGAAGCAGTGTGGGAGAAGAGGGATGGAAATATGGTTGGGTATATGAACCTTACCGTGGAGCTGTCATGGTGCTAATGGAGGAAGTGGAGCAGAGGGTCAGGAGTCCTCAGCACCTGTGTGGAAGATTAATGACCACAGAGCCATGGGAGGGAAAGATAGACAGAAAAAGAGAAACCCTGGAACAGGCCCTCGCCTATCTGACTAACTCAAAGGTCAGAGCTGCTTGACCTTTGCTGGGGAGTTACGATATTAACTAAACTGTCCGTGCGCCAACATTATGTTACTAGTGTTAGTCCTGGAAAATGATCTAAATATTATCGTAACATCTTTGTCTAATTTGCTTCAACAGATGTCAAAACTATGCCACAACATCACCTGGGATCATCATGCTACATGTAAAGTCTATAATAGAGCAGTGAGATTCGTATTCAGCACAAGCTGTTGTCCCTTTAGACCATAAAAGGTGCTCTCAGGCAGTGATGACAGTAGAGACCTTTATGATTACCTCAGTAGCATGTAGCGCCACAGAAAAGAGATATCATCATTATCTCGACACAAAGGCGGCCCTCACATTGTTAAAACAATTTGCCGCTTGCTAATGTAGGCTGTCAGAGCGCCGCACAGGTCTAGTTCCAAGAGTTAAGTTGTAGGGGCTTTTTTTCCCCTCCCTCTCTGCCTGCCTGGGGAATCACGGCGGGTACGAGGCTCATTTCCTCATCAAACACAGGACGAGTGATTTGGAATATTTATGAGGCTCCCAATTTAAGTTAAACATTTAACAAAAAAGCATCCGATTAAAATGAGACAGCAGAAAGGGTTAAAGTCCCAGCGGGCAGCCAAGGCTAAAAATTAAACATGGAATGCTGGAGATGAATTAAAGTAGCAGGTCTAAGACAGATTTCAGCTCAGTGGCATTACTGTATAGAAGCCGTGCTGATATGGTATATGTTGAAACAAGGTTTTCATTGACTGTGACTAGAATTTGAATTAGGTATGAAGAGATAATGCTTTGATAAAGTGACTACAAGATCACTTTTGAATAATCTGCATGCTAATGTGAGAATTTCACATAAATGAGACATGACATGAAATATGTTAGAAAACAAAACACATCTACATTTGTTTATCTGGTTTCCAACTTATAAA
>OMNN01016471.1:13155-27908 GCA_900302755.1 Chromis chromis
GTTTCCAACTTATAAAACCCAGAGTGTAACAAAAAGTGTCCTACAGATGATCACTGTGGGATATGGTTCAGTGCTAATCTAATAATTCTCTAATCAGAACATCAGAAAAAATCCTGAGAAACACACAACATGCAGTTGTTGAATACAGATAAATCATGATTGTGTCCTCCAATAGTCTGGTTAGATCCTTGAATCCAATAGTCCTGTTAGATATCACAATAAGGATATCAGAGCTAGTAACCCTGCTTAGGTCAGAGGGCAAATGTAACACAATGCTATATTGATTTTATTGATAATCTATGGCTCCCTTTCATTCTTTCCCTCCTCTCTTCTAGTCTCTGTAGCAGCAGATCAGTCAGCAGCTGAGAAGGAGGGGTCAGCCAGCTCCTGGTCTGCTCAGTGACTCTCCATACTTCCTGTTTAATCACCGGTCCCTCAGGGATATTCTGCCGTCCATCTATCAAGCCCAGAAAAAGTTCAGGTGCTCTATATGGCTGTGGGATGAAGGACTTAGGTCAGGTGTGTATACGTACGTGTATCTACAGCACCTACACTGGTGCACTGGTTTCTCTGAGCTGCATACGAGACTGTGAATAACCTTTACTATGTGTATAATCTCTATGTATAATTTCTATGCATTATGCAGCCCACACGTGTATATTTCTCTGTGTGTGTGCTGATTTACTGGATGTAGCTATGAGCTTTACAACGACATGTTCTGGTGGGAATATCCCCCTGTGTGCTTATAACCATCATCCCAAGACATTTGGAAATATTTGAAGCCACAGCATGAAGACTGAACCATGGGGGAGTGCATTATCAAAGTAGCATATTCTAGTTAAACCACCTCCATTTTTAAACCAATCATCAGTTTTAGGGAAACACGAGCTGTATTATTTATGATCATCAACTGCATGCTTCTCATCACAAGGATCACACTCAGTGTAATCCAAGATAAATGTCTTCATATTTTTGTCTTGATTGACACATTTACATGATCAGCATCGCCCGTTTTTGTTTTCTGCCAAAGATCTGTCCATCTTGTATTTTAAATGCCGCTTTGGCATCACATTAAATCCTGTTAAACTGAATCTTTACCCTTTCCGAGCATGACGGCGCACTTGTTTGTTTATTGTTTCCTCGTTAATTACATCAATTAAACTTTACTACCTATTTTAGGTTCCCATGCCCCTCCACTTCTTCCCACCCCACTGCACAGTTTGACAACTACTGTATATTGAATAAGTTTCATTGAATGCTTCCCTGCAGAGGAGGAATGCTGTTTATTTATGTTTTCACTGGCAGCCCTGAGGGAAGTGACTGATGCCTCGACCACAGAGACACAGCCTCGGGGCATCATATGTTGCCCTCCAAGGTTCCTCAATGCAATCTGCATGTGTGTGTGTGTGTCCACGCACATATGTACTGCTGCATGAATTACTGATGCACTGGTCACGGAATGCAACAAGGAACAAGGGTCAAAAATATCCCCCTAACTGGCTTGACATCTGTACAATCTGCTATAGCGCTGAGTTGAATACCAGCTTCAAATGTGCCTAATTACATTTATAATAACTGCAGGGTTTTATTGCATTTTATATAGAAGTCCAAGATTGTGTATATTTAGAGCAGCTGAGAGCTACAGCTAACTAAATTTTTTTATACCAAAATAGAGAAGCCTTCTTCAGCTCTGTAGCTGCTGCTAAATGACAATAATTGAGTGTCAGTTAACACCTGTTACTGCCAAGCATTAAGAGAATTTATCTCAGTGCCTGATTTATGTTCCTTTGGTTGATGCAAATGGTTTTCCACTATTATCTTAGTATATATAGCCTGGTATGAAGGTCTTCCAAAGGCAGCCCCCCTATTGTGGCGGTGTGATCTCATTTTCTCAGCAGAGCGGCGAACTGCTAGCCTCCCTCTGATCCACCTGGCAGGAGGGGAGTTTGGACTGAGACAAGCTGGCCAGCCCACTGACCTCTGGGTAGAATCTCTAGCTGTGCTGGGCAGGCAGCCGGTGTGGGCCAACGATGGGGCACGAATGACTGAAGCAATAGGGCTGTGATTAGCTGACATGGCGGCTGGGTTTTGCAAGCTGTCCTATTCTCAGGCGTGGGTGGGCAAAGGGGGCAGAGCAGCTAAAATGGGAATGAATGTATCGATCCTGCTGCTGTTATGAGAATGACACACACAAGCTATTTTTACAGGAGGGGGAACACACTGCTGGCGAAGGCAATCTGTCTGTGACGTAGATAAGCTCCTAAAGGGTAGATGGACCTGGTGGGTGGGAAAAAGATGCAGGTGTGATTTAAAGGAATAGTTTGATTTTCGGGGGGAAATTAATTGCATGAAGTTACTATGTACAGCCAAGAAAGTCCGGCATGTGATCCCCCATAAAACCACAATGTGAAGTTTTTACACATTTCTGATTAGAACGATTTAAAGGTGTTGATGGGCACATTTTGATACCTTTGGACAAAACCAGACAAGCAGTTTCCCACAGTCTTCCCATTAATTAAGCTATCTGGCTGCTGGTGTTAGTGCCACTTTTTTCATACAGGTCTAAGAGTGGTGTAAATCATCTCAGCTAACTACGCAAGAAAGCAAAAAAGTATCCTGCCTAAAATGTCCACCATTTGGTTAAGTAAAAATGTTTCCAATAAGCTCACAAAGCTTAATAATGCAAACCCTGAATTCTTTTTTGACTATTTTCCATTTTGAGAATATTACTAAATCAGTATAATTATGTAATACTTTAATAGCAGAGGTCTACTGTATGTATGAGATTAGATATTATATATTAGAACAAGATCCCAGTCACACTGCTGCAGAGCTGTCCTCTGCCATGTCCCCTCCATCCTCGCTGTCCTTTAGTGTCCAGGGGAAGTGAGCCGGTCCTATTGGAATGCTGCAGCCGGCCAGCAGCCAGAGTTCAGAGGAGGCTTATTCTCACTCACGCCATTCACTGAACTCCTCCACTCTTTTTGCATAAAGTAATTGCTGTCAGGGAATGTGCACTGCAGAGAGTTGCCTGGACTCCACAAGCACAGAGGGTGAGATTAGGGAATAAAACAGCCAAGTCAGTGCTACTTAGGCACTCCTCTGTCATTGCGCTGCTATGGATGAGGGCTGACAGTGATGAATATTGGCCAAAAGTTGGTATTCCACATGATGATTTTCCCTAATGAGAATTGATGAATGCGGGAGGGAGGGACTCAGGATTGTTTGATGAGAGGAGGGACCACTCATTAGAAGCCAGTCATGCTAAGTTGAGCGGCTTTAAGGTGGGCAGGATTGCTGGGCTGAGCTATGCCACTCCAGCAGTTCCTCAATAAACATCAGCTGATATCATTGATCAATACTGCCTCACGCACAAGAGTGTCAAATGAGATATATCCATGAGAGGAAAAAAAATCAATAAGGAAACTCCTCCCTGTGCACAAACAGCATTTATGTATCAATACTGTCCATATAGCGGTGCATTTATTAGCTGTGTGTCAGCTACCACATATGTTAACAGAGATCTATAGCAATCTCTGTATCCATATGCATGAAGCTGTGCTAACACCTGCATGTGGGATAGTCGCAGGCCTTTACTGTCCCAGCTGTAGCCACGTCAGCTCAAGAAGGAGAGCAGGGACGCTGGTCTAGCAGATGGCAGTGTGGGCTTTGAAAAGCCATGGCCCTGAACGAGCCGCAGGCAGCCCCAGAGGCCAGTGCTCAGCCAAAGCTCCACATGTGGCAAGCCAGGAAGGACATTAAGTGGATAATAGTTAATAGTGAACCAGGCCATTTACTATCATGTGCGTACTTTATGGAGCACAACCGCCACTCCTGTGTGCAGAAGGGGCCGTGGCTATGAACAGGTTTAACTTTTAGATGCAGATAAAAGTGCTAAATGATCACGGAGAGCCATTTGCAGACTGTCACACTCTTGGATAAACATTGTGCAATACTTCAGGTAATTTAATAGCTTGTTGTTGGGTTGAGAAAGCATATTAGTGGGAATGTTATTCTTTCAGTCATATGACTGACCGCAGAATATGGCCTTGCTCATTTCAACATTTTTCCATCCTAGATGTTATTGTCCCTCTCCTTTACATGGCCCGGGGCCACTGGACGTGTCACTCCACTATGGTTAAGTATAGATGAAGAGATAGACTCTTTAATATCCAGGAGCTCATTTCACAGTGGCTGGCAGGTCACAGCATGATGACAGCTAAACAAGCCAATCTACAGGATAAGCCACACAGAGCATGTGGATTGAGGCCTGCACTGTCCTATAGTACAAAGAAGATACCAAACAAATGACAGATTGTTATTACGATACAGTATTTGTGATCTGCTCTGGTATACCTGACAAAATGACAATGCATTAGTTTTTAAATGCAATGACAGGAAAGTTTTAAGAGCAAATGGTCTCCTCTAACCAGAACATTTGGAGCTACTTTGGTAAGTATAGTCTATTTGTTGTGTTTTGTCTTCTTCAGCCGCAATGATAGAGTTTGTCATTGGCAGATGCAAAGCAGGGATATCTGGGGACACATAATAGGATTGCCTTGTCTACATTGTATTTTCTTTCAAAAGTGAATTAGGATATCTCTTTTCGTCACAAAGTGAAATAATGTATCCAATAGCTGCATTCAAAACCCTTTAACCACTTTGTTCTGTACTCGTAATTGGATTTTAACAGCAGGTTCCTTCAAAAATCTAGCCGTCACCATCTCCAATATTGGATTTTTCGAATACTTCCATTCATGAAGCCCTCTCTTTATTTCCTTCCTGTTGAAATGACTGGTTTTTAATCAGCCGATGCACAAAATGTCTGAATACTCTGGAGCCATTAAACCTGCCTGCCTCCACGCAGACACATCCCACTGACTGCATAGCCTATTAGGGAGATGGAAGATTATGGCCTAAATGAAACCATTAGTTACGCAAACCTAATGATCATCTTATTTGTATGTATAAATCTGATCCATTTCCCTTGCTCAAGGCAAATATTTCTTCCCTCAAATGATTTTGGGGGAATTGAGTAAAAACAACAGCAGCATCAACAACAAAAACAACATCAGGACCCATAATGAAAGGAGCGGAGGCAAAGGCACTCAGGCGATTGCATCCATTACCCCTCTCCACTATATGGACCCCTTCATAGGGATTACCCCTGGTTCCAGAGAGGTTGATTATTAGACGCTTGCAAAGGTTTCGTTTGAATCGCCCCAGTTAAACGAGAAATTGCAGGCTGAGGAGAGAGGCTAATAACAGTTATTAACCCCGTGCGGGCGGCGGTGTAAAAGAGCGCCACAATAACGAGGTGCACCACCAAGGTTTGAGGCGCAGCGCAGCTAGCACACCCCCGAGGAGAAGCTAACTTATTAAAATAATGAATTAGCCGACCAGATTACTGCAGCCTGCGGCAAAGGCAATTATCCCCCTCCAAATCCCTGGACAGGGCTCCCTAGCGCCACCATAAAACAAGTGCTCAGAAAGCAGGAGCCCTCCGCTCCACACAAATGAATAGCCTGTTAATTAGGATCTCTCCCGCTGCGGGTAGCCTTCCCACTGCCATAACAGAAACCACTTCCACAACAGGGAGAGAAGGAGGAGGGAAGGAAGTAATGGGAAGATACTGAATGCGCATTATTGCAAATGATAGTGAAATATGTAAAGAGTAAGTGAGAAAGAGTGAGGCTGCGAATAGTATGAAAAAATGCTTAAAATGACAACGCAAGGGATGCACAGATTAGCAGGAATCATTGGTGGCCCAAGTTTAAAGCTCTGGGTGAGGTCTGGGTGAGCAAACAGGGAGCATTCAGCCCCGGCCCAGTATGTGCTAAACATCTGACAGTTTTACTGGAGGCTACAAGGTCAAGTCCAGTGAGCCAGAGTGGCCTGAGGATCAATGCCTTCCTTAAGCAACCAAACCACTGTGTCAGGTTTCACACTTTAAATGTTTATTTTAGGGCTAAATCGTACACTCATAAACTCCCCTTAAGTACCTTTAAATATTTGTGTTAAATCTAATATGAGTTTCCTACATCAGCTAGAGTCCCCAAAGAGTTTAACCCTTCCTTATAAAGTAAGGGTTATCAGTCCTGGCATGGAGAAACAGTCAGACAAGGATGGAAGTGAAGTAGGCCAATAGCCACCCTGAAAAAGAACCCACTGTACTTTATGACATATATACAGCCCCTAATGGTTATAAATACTGAAGGATCACATGGTTGACATCGTGAACCAAATCTGGCCACCTTCTGCTATCACCTTCCAACTACACATCAGTAGAAATCACAAAAGTTTTGAAGGCTGGACTCACCTTGTCCTGCATAGCTATAGTTACACAGTGCATGGAGATAGATGTTGAAGTGGAAACTGTGCCAAAGGGACAACAGCTACAGAAGGTATTACAGGTAGTACCCATTTAGATTTATTCTAATATGCATTTCAGTTACAAAGCCCATCACTTGTACACTTGATCAAAAGTCTATTTTCTCACTGTGGGTGAAGATTAATGTGCAGATATGTCAGATCTACATGCTTTAACCAACACCTAGGTTTTCTTCCAGGAAGATCCAATATCACAAAGTCTTTTTTTTCACCGACAGTCCTGCTGGATATCTGTAGCCATTTATAGTATGTTTTAATGAGGAACATTAGAATAAAGTTACTGTTATTTATTAGTAATTAGATCCTGTTTTACAAGAAGCAAAACTGATTTATGGGTATAATGTGCCACTAATTTCAATTAGAAAAGATTGCTATATTTACATAACAGTCAAGTGAGCTGTATTTCCTTGATGCCACTCTCCTGTGCATTGCTGCATTTACTGTATGCATCTATACCGCCGTTTGAAAAATTAAACATTATGTGTTTATAGCTCGTAAAGCATACTCTTTATTGTGTGATTTGCTCCCAAGAGAACGATTATATAGTCACACAGATATGCAGAGCACGAAACAAGACATTATGCCAGTGTACTGTATGAATATGCCTGCAAGGCTTGACATGAATGCAATTTCATGTAATTTGAATGCCTTTCATGAGGCAAGGACTCTTTTGAACTGTCTTAAAAAGCTCATCCACCATGGTAGCTGCCAGTGGCCCTGGGTACAGAGGAGTCATGTCGACAGGCCCAATTAATGATGGGGCGTCTGAGAGTGAATGAATGAGGAGCTTTGAGAGGATTCCTCCACCTTAAATCCCCCTGTGCTGCTGCTCCCAGACTGCCTGTGAAGAACAATCAAACGGCAGCAACCCCCTCCTATTTATCACTTTAAGACATTAGCCAGACATGGGCCTGAATATTAACCAGCTCCTTTTCCAGGAGAGTTCCACACCAAAGGCTGCGTGTGGCAACATACATTTTTAATCACAGGGGAAAACGAGGCCTCTCAATCGCTCTCATCTATTACTGTGTGCTTAACGCTCCACATTTTTTCTCCGGGCCTCTCAAAACAGGAAACGAGCGATCATCGTTGTTGCTCTTTCCTTGTGGATTTAATTCTTATATCGTTTAACAACATTTTATGAGAACTATAACAATCATAATTTAAGACTCAGTTGCAATTGTGTGGCTGAATCCCAGTGACTCCTTATTCCCTATAAAGTATTTGTAAAGCATAATCTAACTCTCTCAGTGACTATCTTGACTATGCTGACAGAGTTCATTTCCTTGGGTTGACTGTGTGTCTCCATGCCTAGGACAACTGGGCTGCAGAGGCAGTGGAGCGTGAGCCCGGCTTCCACAGCTTAATTGGAGTCATGTTCTCCAGAGCCTGGAGCTGCTCCTTTCCCTGCACCGGCCTCTCCAGTACTGGGCCTGTGGTGGGAGCAGGAAGGGTAGGGCACCAGTGCCAGGCATGCAGGGAGATGATCTGTTCACCCCATCCTCTCCCTCTGGGTTCGCCTGCTGTGACACACGGCACCCTGGTAACAAGGTCGCTCTACTGTTGTGGCACCACGGGGGGAGATGGCCTTATTATCAGGAGAGGAGACAATCTTGAGAAGAATCAAAAGGAGGATCTGATCTCCAATCACATATTATTCACACAGGAAGACAAGGTTTTCTATATCCAGGAGCTTTCCTTCGAAGTTTGTCAAGGGTAACAATTTAGTTAATATGCTTCAAAAGACTTAATAATAAAAATGTTGAAAATGATCATAAGTTTTGTAATTGTATACATGTGCTTTATTTGAATAACAGAAACATCCAAAACAGCATGCAATCGAGGACAATAGTTCCTCAGTTAAAACTATGGTACAGAACTTTAATGTCCCCTTTTTGGCAGCGAGTCTGAATACCGTGAACGCTTTCTTTTAAAGACTGTAATCCTTCCTCTGAATGCCAAGTTTCTTTGGTATCTTGGGCGCCTCCTAAATTTTCCTCCATAGGCTCCACTGTATTTTTAGTTGTAGCCTACTACGTCTCCATCACTATGGCTGCTTTCCTTTTCAGCCCTGGCAAACTGTTCATTGCTGGTTGAAGTAAAACACATCACTCCTAGTGCAGGAATGTCACCACAGACACCAGATTTAAAACTCCCATACGTTGCAAAATACAAAAAGTACTTTTGACTTTTGATACATGAACATTGATTTCATTCAAGCTCTTGCCAAATAACTTCACACAATGCTGATTAACTCTCAGTACCAACTAAAAGCGTATAATGTCAAATGTCCAATGTACAAGACATCAAAAAGCTAAAATAATATTTATGGGAAGGGTATGCCCAGTACCCCCAAGTATGTCCCAGTATTCCCAAGTATGGCCAAGTCTGACTGAAATGTTTATTTTGAAATGTTTCAGTATTTTCTCTTCTCTTGCATTATGCAGTATGGAAGCTGATCTCAAGATTTGACAGCAAACTGCAGAAATCTATATTAAAATAATAATAATAATAATAATGCATTGGTTTTATATAGCGCTTTTCTGGACACTCAAAGACGCCTTACATTGCATTATTCATTCACTCCATACTCGATGGTGGTAAGCTACATATGTAGCCACAGCTGCCCTGGGGCAGACTGACGGAAGCGAGGCTGCCAATCTGTGCCATCGGCCCCTCCGACCACCACCAACCACTCACTCTCACACTGCATAAGAACATTATGCAACAAACAACCAAATGTCTAACAGATAATTAGAGCTAAAAATCAAATTTTTTTTTTTTTACAATGCACTTCTTTGGGTTTTAAAAATTGCTAAAAAATTGCCAAAGTGGCTGATATGGAGCAGAATGCAGCACAATTATTCATGCATATGTTATGTTGTTTACTGTTGTATACTCACTTTCGGGAAACTAGTGATGCCGTCTACATCGATCAGCAACAACAACATTAAAACAGGGGAAGTGAGTAACATTGATTATCTTGTTACAGTGGCACCTGTCAAGAGGTGGGATGTTTTAGGCAGCGAGTGAACAGTCAATTCTTGAAGCTGATGTGTTAGAAGCAGGAAAAGTGGGCAAGTGTCAGGATCTGAGAGATTTTGACAAGGGCCAAATTGTGATGGCGACTGGGTCAAAGCATTTCTAAAACAGCAGGTCTTGTCGTGTGTTTCTGCAGTGGTTAGTACCTGGTACAAGTGTAAGAAAGGACAATTGTTGAACCAGCGAAAAGGTCACAAGTGCCCAAGGCTCACTGATGAACACAGAGAGCAAAGGCTGGCCGGTACAGCCTGATCCGACACAAGAGCGACTGTAGGACAGATTGTTGTTAACCTCAATGCTGGATATGAAAGAAAGAAAGCCGGAAAACTAGTGAAGAAGGCAACCTGGTAGAGGCAGTGTGACGGTCCTGGAATTCATGTTGATGTTACTTTGACACATACCACCTACCTAAATATTGTTGCAGACCATATATAATGGCAACGGTATTCCTTGTTGGCAATTACGCTGCAGAAATAGTTCATGAATGGTTTGAGGAACATGACAAAGATTTCAAGGCATTAACTTGGGCTCCAAATATCCCAAATCTCATCTAGCATCTGTTCGATGTGCTGTAAAAACAAGTCGGAATTATGGAAGGCCCATGTGGCAACTTACAGGACTTATAGGGTCATATTGGCGCCTGATACAACACAACACCTTCAGAAGTTGGTGGACTTCACGCCTCAAATGCAGAATTTCACCTTAAGAAAGGAAGGCGGTTTTAGTATTGTTGCTGATCGTTGTATAGAATAGTTTATTATTTGCAATATTAGATTGAATGACATGTTTGCAAGGGGAGGCAATTTGTCTTCATTGTTGAACTTAAGAAGAAAACGTTTCCTTAGCCGTGTTTATTCTATGGTCTATTTTTCTCTTGTTTAGGTAACCAATTATTAATCATTGTTTAGTGAAGAAATTACACACACACACACACACACGCACGCACGTATGCACGCACACACACACATGCGTGCAAAAAAATAGTTAAATGAGGTATACCATGCATGCACTGCCAGCATTTATCAATCTCAATCTCTCTCACTGCGCAAGAAAGTGAAAACTCAGGAAGGTCATTTTGTGCCCAATGAAAGTTTTCCTTTGGAAATTTTACCTTCCATTAAGAATCAAATTAAGCACTGGGCCAGTGCTTTCCAGAATGCCCACCCCCTCAAAATACACACACTCGCACACTTGTAATTTATATGTTCTTGATGCGGAAGGAGGTGTTTTATCCGCCAACAGTGGACATAGTATATGTGTGTGTGTGCATGCATGTGCATTTGCCAGTGCGTTATGGTATCACAGAGGGGGGTGAAGCAGAGTATGCAGCTATCACTCACTGCTGTGGGTCAGCACACTCACACATATCAGCAGGTGACCAGTGTCATACAGGAAAGGTCACAGGGCTGCTATCTGTGTTCTCTCCCAGTTTACAGAGCTTAAAAAATCCTGCAGACAACCAGGTAAAATTTGACTCTGTAAGACGGATTATCTCCCTCTCATGCCGTCATGGTACCATTCTAAGGTTTGGGCCACGATGAGATTTTCCTGGCTCTTACAGCTGGATGTCTCTTTGACTGAGGTATTTTCTCCATCCTGCTCTTCTTTCTCGCTGTTTTACTTTCTTCACTGTCCCTTTTCCTCTAGAATTTAGACAGCACGTAGCCTTTCTTCCAGCCTTGTCTGTCTGCATGGACCCTGATGACAGTGAAGTCTGGAGGCACTGTTTTTGAACATCTTTCAGCCTGGCTTCCCTCTGTGGGAGTCCTCTGACTTGAAAGTATTACCTTATTTGTGTAATGCGTGATGCACATTTGACATTCACCTGTGTGTGTGCATGTGTGTTTGTCTGGACCTTATTCTTGTGTTCACAGGCCCATTTGTTAAGTAGATAAAATGCATTGTTCCTTTTTCATCTCTTAACCGCCTAAGGGGTGTTTTTCCTTGATTGCACAACAGCCACAGCAAGCTTTCCCTCATTAGTGGTAAGCATATTTAAATTTCTTATTTTTTTGCATACACATGAAAATGCTTTGTTGGTGTGATCACAAGTAGCCAAATTTTAGTTTTCCTTGGCAAAACGTTAGTGGTGTTTATTTTTTAGGGAGGATTACATCTGCTGGATGAAGATTAGCTATGAAGTTTTACGTAGGAAACCTTTGTACTAGCCTCTCCATTGTGGGAAAAGGGCATTGATAGGAAGGCAGATAGAGCTGATCAATATGAAGTGCAGTTTTCTCCGCAGGCCTTCTTTCATATCTCTCTCTTGTTTGTGTTTTGAAGGGGTCGGGGGTAGGGTCTGGTAAAGTGGTGGCGTGGGCGGGCTTCTGCCCCTTTATCAATCAGGATTTTAATTACACACGTCTAGGGCGACAGCTAGATTAGAAACCAATCGACACTATCGGCCACAAAATCTAATTACTGTTTATTGACAGATAAGGGCAGGCCCCCTTCACTTTTCCAAATAAGATAAACCTCCCCCCTCGTACACAATGAAGAGCCGCTCATACTGTCCATGAAAGACTCTATGATAAGTGAACCCCCACCAGAAAATTCCTCTATGCTTAGACGTTACCTGTATGGACTTCTCTGTTATAGATGACACAGGATCACTCTGTAGGAGTCAAATTACTTTAAAATGTATAACCTTTTAGATAGTGGGAGCTTTTTGCTAATATAGTACAGTCCGTGTGTGGTGAGCAATTTTTTTCTACAATCTCACCCAGGTAAATTTTACTGCTCATCTCTGCAACCTTTAACCTCATGTTTCATAAACTGTAGTTACTCCCTTTTTTGTAAGTTACTCATAAATCAATAAGGTCTTAATGATGAGTAATGGATGACCTTTAACCCTGCAGAGCGCACACAGGTGAACCATCCCGTCTCCTGTAGACATACATCTCCCCCGAGGACAGTCCATCCTCGCCTTCCTCAATGTCCTCCTCTCTCTGAGCTCGAAACTGCCCCTCCACAACCTCACCCATATCAGTCGTTTTACAGCCTCCGTCACAGCGCGATGCACTTTGCCTTTAAAGCCGAGAATCTGCCTCAGGTAAATATGGAGTAAATGATTGGATTATTGTTCTTTCATTCGGCTGTGTAGTAATGGCTGGATTATAAACATTGCAGAGTATAGATTTCCTGTCAGATCCTATGAATCAGACATCCTTATCTCATTTCCAGACTGCCGCTCCACCCAGCGCTACCATCTCCCAGCCTGGGAGTCTGTGAGAGCACAGGGAAGCCATATACATGCATGCGCCTGCACACTCGCATACAGACGTAAACATGAACGGACAGACAAGCAGACAACCACATGCAGTCACACACACACACATATGGGTTAGACAGTGAGAGAGAGACAGAGAGACGGTTGTCACCCGGCACAGCACAGGCACTCCAAAGTCCATTCGAAGATTTCAAAAACCACTTAGGTGCCCTGTCCATATTTGTTAAGCAAGTAAATCTAAAGGCTATAGCACTGAATTCAAAGAGAGAGGAGAGGCAGCAACGTAGAGAGCATGAGAGCAAGAGGGAAAGGGAGAAAGATGTCTCCTAAATGAAATTTAGGTGAGGGTGGGGTGGAGGGTGGCTGACAGCAGGTGGAGGGAAAGAGGCTTTGGACCCTCTGATTTGGTTTGAAAAAATGTTTGGGTTTGAATTATGCTGCATTTCTGACCAAGACTGGAGATTGATGCCTGATTCCTCTGATGTCTGGACATCACATCAGTAGTTGCGCCTGATATGTTTCATGTTTTTCTCTCTCTGGCTGCCTCTTCACTGAATGTCTTTTCAGTGGATTACCAACGCTGTAATTGAGTTAGGGAGCTGTGTGGACCAGCAATTGCTGCACAAACCTGCTTTTGTTGGAATCCATCAAAACTCCCTGCCCAACTACAGAACGCAAAGACAACAAAATAACACACCCAAAACTGGCGTCATAAAAACGGTGCATGCATACCTTTATGTAAATGGTGATGCTGATTCTAAAGGCATAACAACAAGCAAAAATGACTAAAAGTGTGTGAGCTTTAATCTTTTTGAATTTAAAAGTGCTTGAGCCTCCAGTGCTGTAATCATTTAGCCATCAAAGTAGCAGACAGGAGAGAAATCTCAGCACAGTCCTGCACCAGCACTTGCTTGTTTTGTCTAATGGACAAAGCAAACAATATAAAGGCAGATATCCAGTTTAGGATGACGTGAAACAGACAAAAGCAAGTAAAAACCTCACATTTGAGAATCTGCAACTTGAGGACAGTTTGAATTTAAGTTTTGGTTGAATACTGAAACAGGTGCTGCTGAATTGTTTTACTGCTCTGAAGCAAAACGGTGAGTATGGAAACTGAAACAAACATTTCTTACGTCTATAAAGTCACTCTCACTGTCTATCTACTCACTGTATTTGCAATGATAGTTTCTGGCAATGCCTCAATGACATTACATGTTACAGCCTCACTCATGGCTCCTACTGAGAGGATTGTTTATGTTAGCCATTAATAATTCACATGTGAATTGTTCAATTGGGCGATACTCTCCTTTACTTCACAGTGTGGATAATCTTTCTGTTGGGTGTTGAGAGCCGTTCACTTCTAGTTAATACACAGGGAACTGAACAGGACCGCTGTTGTCATTCCTTAGTGCCGAAGCGCTGTGCCATTACATTTATAGATTTTCTCTTTGATGGGATAATTTGGTCTTTATATCTCTCACAAATGAAGTGATCCTCAGTGCTCCTTGCACAGCTCAATGTGCAGGTCCCATTTTCAAATACAGTTAATTGCATTCGAAAAGAATCAATGATACTTTCACGGTGACAATATCATTCTTTTAATGTCACTTAATTTCCTCAGTGAAATGATTACATCAATAGCCTGGAACCCATTTCTATCTTTCAGCATGAATTAATCTATTAAGGACAATAATTACACATTTGTAATGGATAGGTTTTTTTTGTGTGTCTGCTCAGAAGTAAATGCAGTCGAGTCTCCATTGTGCGCCCGGTTTGTTGGCACTGTCCTGAGTGTCATTCATTCAGTTTATGAATTACACTATCAAGCTGAGAAAATAAATAAATAAAGCTACCTCTGATGCAGCTCCTTGGTGGCCTTGTTGTGAGATAGCCCTCCCTCTAGTGGAGATGATAGAGTTGGTTGCTGCTGTCAGCTGGCTTTATGCTCTGGTCCACAGCTGAGGCAGTCAGTCAGTGATGGAGAGTGGGAAGTGTGGGGAAGGAAAACATTTCATGAAACAGGGCAGAACAGACAAGAGGAGAAATCTTTACATTTGCTATATGTAGTAAGGCTACAGGGGGTCAAAGGTCA
>OMNN01016492.1:1260-56448 GCA_900302755.1 Chromis chromis
ACTTTTTTTCTTATTTAATACTTATTTCTTATATTTTTTGTTTTATATTTTTAATTAATTGACATTATTTTGTATAAATCTTTTTTAACTTTTACATTTAAGAATGATTTTTTGTAAATTCTTGTTAAAAAGTCACATTTTAAAAAGCAATAAAAGGTGAAAATCTCCAGGGATGATGAATACGTTTTATAGGCATTATATTTCAGGCTTACAAAACGCCATTGTCATCCACACATGGGTCAAAAAGAGTCCTACCTGACTCTGGTGGAGCCGGAACAACCACTACAGCCTGACCCAGCTCCTCTGCAGTCGGCTCCTCCTCCGGTCCCTCCTTCACCTTCCCCTCCTCATCCTCCCCTGCCTCTTCCTCCTTTGTCCTTTCTGCCTTCTCCTCCACCTCTTCCTGCTCCACCACATCAGAGGGCAGCACCATGCAAGGTGTGGTAGACTTCCGGCGGCTTGACATTGTCACTCCAAACTCTGTTTACTTCTACTCTGGTAAAGAAGATGTGTGGCAGAACTGTGGAGGCTCACATATCGTAGGTAACTGTGCTCACATGTCCTTCAGCCTTTTAATTATGCATTTCTGGTGGGAGGAACACAATAATTAAGAAACGTCACAGATAATGTGTCCACTGGTGCTGACGATTTACTGTTTAAATAGCATTTAGAATAAGAGGTCAGCTTATTGCTCCTTAGCATATTAAAAATGGTTAAATTAAAAAAAACAAGGTCTGCACATCACTGATTAATGATTCTGGCTAATTGTAAAGTACTTTCAATCTTATTTGAAATCTTATAGTGCATAAAAATTCATCACACAGAATAATTAGTAGTCCTTCAGTTTACACAGTTCAGTAGATAAAATTCTTTCATCCAAAACTGTGTATATGTTATAAAGACATGTGAAGCTCATAACCCGTGATAATATGTATCATGATGCAAAGTGAAGGTTTAGATATTGTGAAAGTTCTTCCAGTAAACAATAACTTAATTCTAGGGCAGAGTAGAAGCCGAATATTCGAACAGTGGCCATTAATTGGACCCGAATATTCGAAGAACGGCAATTACTATTTGGAACAGCCCCACTTAATTCCCAGTAAGTTCATCAATGACAGTCACTTCATTGTTTGATTCCTGCTTCCTATCAGTGCATAATGAATAGTTTAGGGCTGTGACTCATTTTTAAGACATCGCTTTGAGCTCCTCTGCTGTGTGACAGGCAGTGAAATTAATTCTGGAGACCAAACAATTACTTGACAAACTAACCACTAATTAATATTATTAGTTGCATCCCTATTTACAGTCATGTGAAAAAGTAAGTGCACGCCACGGAGACTGTTGACTTTTTCCAACATATCTGACCAAGAAAACACAACGTGACCCTCTTTAAACAGCCTGCAGTTAAAGGAAATATCCACAAACAATAAAAACACATAACACATTTTGTTGTTATCTTCAGAATTGAAATAAACAGCAAAAAAGCCAAATTAGTAACATGGAAAAAATGTAGTACATCGCTTATTACACCTTTAAATCCATCAAATTAGAATCACAAGTTCCAGATTAGGTGCTGATGATTGGAACCTCCTTAGGAAGTGACAGATGAACCTGGCATATTTAAACCTCTAGGATGTGGGGTTCTCTTCTCTGTATATGGTGTCATCATGTCAGGATCCTATAGCTTTCTAGGGGTTTCAGAAAAAAGGTTGTGAATTGTTGTGAGTCTGACAAGGAATTTAAAAAGATGTCAAAATTATTTGAAATAAATCAGATCATCTAGTTTTGAGACTTTCGTTATATTAATCAATACTAGGGACCAACCAATTATCAGTTTGGCCAATTATTATATCTGATATTTAGTGTTTATCCAATTATCTTATCTCTTCTCTCCCCATTGTTCTTCCCTTACCTGCTTTTTCTCCCCTACTGAGAAGAAGGGTGGTGGCGGCGCAAGGAGACCTTGCAGCGGCTCCTCCTCCCTTAGTAGGAGAAATCCCATATCATTTGTTTCTGTGTAGAAATGTTTCTGTGTGGAATACAAATGACAATAAAGCTCTTCTGATTCTTATCCTTATTGTTTTAAAATGAGCTACTTTGGTTCTATCTGTAGTCAAAACTCTGTGGTCTGGAGCAATGTCAATCCCACAGTGCTACCTGACTGGTTATATGTGATGAGTAATAGTCTATCTACACTGAAAGATTAATGTTAAAACGTCTCTTTTCATTAAATGTATGTAAAACATTAATAAACAAAGAAATGTTGTCTAAGTTTTGAACTGGAGTTTGTACTATTGTTCATTTTGACAATGAGATTTTCATCATTACTGCAAATTTAAATATTGGTTATCTACAATTTCATTTAGCAGACGCTTTTTATCCAAAGCCGCGTACATAGGTAGGTAGGCGGGGCAGCTTTAAGGACCTTGCCTAAGGGTCCTCACTGGATACCTGCACCCTGACCAGGATTTGAACCACTGATCTCCCATGCCAAGGTCTGGGGTGTTAGTCACTGAGCTATCCAGCTGCTATCTGGTCCCATGACTACAAATTATCAGTATTGATTGCTCCTGATCTATACCATGCATATTCACACATTAATCCTTATTTAATCAAATCACCACAGAGGTACTATTTAAACAAAGGAATATTTACACAAAGAACAGGGTGGGAGGACTGATGAGCTTTGAGTAGGGACCACCAGCATAATCTCAGCAGCACCAGGACACTATTTACATTTTGTATTATGGCACAGATTTCCTGGTTACAACAAATATTCAGTTTAATTTAATGTCTACAGTCTTGTGTGCTATTACTAATCCACTGTGACACAACACATATTCACCTCTCAGACACCACAGTGTGCTCTGAGCCAACTTCTCATAAAGTGACATATTCTACAGCAACAACAACAACTGTGTGTTCACTACGAGATGCTGCCATCATGAGATCATTACCAGTTAGCTTAATAATGTGGAGGTGTGAGCTAGCTAATTATTAAAGAAACGTTACAGCAATATTATTATTTTACACCAGGACGTGGCGTCTGGTTTAGCTCATGTAGCGTGTGAACACTGAGGCCACCCAGCCAGTGTTAGCAGGGCCGGTGTGGATTATTGATCACGTCTGGCGGTAAACTTACTGGAACTAGTAAAATGTGCACTGTGTTGCTACCAGGCTGTCGAGACGAGGCGAGGACTGATTTCCTGGGTCTCGGCAGAGCAGCCTTGAGCCTTCAGCTTGTCTGGCGGGTTCTGTCCTCCGTCCCCCGGCTAACCGTTCAGCCTGGCCGGGCTGGACTGGACTGTAGCGGCGGTAACGTTATTCGGGCTTGCGGGTCTCCCAAAGCCCAATGCCGAGGGAGGCAGACAGACAGACGGACGGACCGGTTTAACGGCTACGGCTCTCGTTTGCAGATGCTGGAAACACCGGACATCTCTCCCCTCGTCGGAGCAGGTTATCTTAACGGCGTCTTTTTGTAAAAGTTACGACCCCACACCCAGCGCGGCTACATTCACACCGGTACCTCGGTGCCGTGCTGTATGCTGACCTAATTCTCTGATATTTTTTAACGGCAGATTTTTTTAATGATCAAACGGCGTCATCATTCAATGAGATACGTCCTGACGTCATTCCTCGGCGACTCTCGGTGCTCTGAAATTTTTGGGCAACTTAGCCAAAATGCGCAATGTTTTAGCGGCGTAGTGTGCTATTTTTATTGTAAATTTAGCGATGGTTTATCCAGAAGGAAAGTGGAAGTGAAACAATGTGTGAACTGGGCCGTAAACTCGTCGGTTCCCCGGTTAGGCTGCCTGCCAAAATGTCCTTACATGACCCGACAGGGCAGCAAGAGAAGCTACTTAAGGACAACACTGACATTGCAGCGTTTCCTCTCAGTGGAGCTGCTGCTGCTGTTTATGCTCTTCTTTGAGTCATTTTAACCATATTCATTTTGATTTTAAACAGACAACAGTATAAAACTCTGCGTCTTTTGTTAAAGCTGCTGCGCAAACGTCTTATTGTGTTTATATTAAACCAATGCGAAAATAAAAAAAATACAATTACAGCCAATGGTGGAGCCTGACAATTCATATTAAGAGTGGGGAGACACTGTCTTCTTCTTTTTTAAAACAGAATATTGCTGGGTTTTTTTTTAGGTCACTCATTTTTATTATTTGATTATGCATTCAAGGCTGCCATGCAAAGACCACATTCATAGCACAATAGCTTCTTTATGCGACCCTCAACTGAGTAAAAATCTTGAAGTGACTGCTAAAGTTATGCTTTATAAAATTGTTGATAAAACTCATAAGATATTTGTATTTTAAATTACATAAGATAAATACACCGAAGATATGTATGTTTCTTCTGGCTTAAGGTTCTGGGTCAATCTTGCATTCAGCAGTTTGAACTTTGTTTCCCATGTAGGTTTCATTCCTGCAGTCTTTAAGAGTCTGTGCAAGAGTTACAACTAAATCCACAGCTTAACATGAATCATACACACTTTAACTAACAAAAACATGTACAGATTTTTTTACTTTACTTACATATAAGCTGCATTTTTATACCGTCTCTACTCTTTTTAGTGACAATAATACGGGAGGCAGGTGTTGCACACATCTGCAGGAAAATGATTCTGCAAGAAAGTTTAATTGGAAAAAATAGTAATTACTAGATCTAACTCCAGTTCTACAAGTACATGTGTGGCTTTCAAACTACTATGACCAGAAATGAACAAATCCAGAATATCATTGCTTTTGCCAAAGAGGAAAATACCAGTCTGCAGCTTAAAAATATCAGTATGGCTGGAGGAAAACTTTCAGACACAAACATGTGTTTTTTGTGAATAGTTATCATAGATGTAGCTTTTTTTCTTTCTTTTTTTTTTAACCAATTTCACAAGTTCTGAGGGTAAAAAGATTTAAAAGAATGGTCACAAACAAGAAGCAGATGTGGAGACATGCGTCCCTAAAATGGGTCTTATGTGTGAAATTAGTGGAGTGATCCATTAATTGTGGCAGCTGAGACTTTACTGATGCTTTTTCAACCAGTCTGGCTTTCACACAATCAACATTTCATTTGAATGTGTTTTAACAAATCCAAGAAAATGTATTAGTGAAACAGGAATATCAGTAAACATGATACTTTCTAATACAAATGTCACTGACAAACTGTAGTGGACAAGTCAATCAAGGTTTGCTAAAAGTTATGGCAAAGGCCACGCAATCAAATTCTTCACACTGTAGCATTTCTCTAGTCAGTCTGTAATCTTGACCTCACAAAAAGGCACGCTAACATTTAGAGGAAAGTCATTTAATTAAATAGAAATAAAAGAGGTAATACAAAGTTGTAGCTAATGCACAAATATAGCTGGCCTGTAGATTTCTATGAAAATAGAACCATTGTTTGTATATTTACACAGTTCAGTCGGGAGATGGGAAAACTATTAAAAATGGTCACATTTCCTGTAGAAAAGTCAACAGAAGTCTTCGATCTCTTGTTCCAACTCCTAATAAAACAAACAAGATAAGGAAAGGACTACAGATTAGGAACACATTCTTGAGACAAATACAAAAAACAGTGAATAACACTGGACATGTTCTATGTGAAGGCAGTATTTAACATTAATGATTAGGTGCCTCTCTCCTGGTCCTGCTATTGTAGTCACATTCATGGCTTACTGACAGTGTTAGGTGGTTATTAGTTATACATGCACTCTTTGACAAGTCAGAATATCTGCAGAAAAAACAACCCTACAGTCTACTTTTGTTCTTCAGTACAGTCTGATACTGACCTGTATTAACGCCGCTTTGTTGTAGTCTCTTCTATGTCTATAGATGCTCTGGCAGAGCAGAGCGTAGAGTTTCTCCAGCTTGTAGACCTCATAACCATCCGTCTTGGTTACTACCCTCTCCAACAGCTCCTGATGAGATGAGAAACAAAGCAAGGAAAGGAATTGTATGCACAAGATATTAATATCTCCCTCAACAGTAAAGAGGACTGACCAAAAGACACCTTAAGTCATCAGTTTTTAGGACCTTCACACCATGAAAAACAAGTCAGCACAGACACACACAGTATCCCTCACCTTTAATTTGTCTCTGTCCACAACCAGAAGAGGAGTTTCCTGGTCCAGGATCTGCAGAGCTTTGTCCACATTGATCTTCTGCTGCTGCAGCACAGCACTTTTTAGAGCCCGAGTCATCCGCCTCACGTTCCGCTCTGAGACACAAAACACACAGACAGGCAAACACACAAAGTGTTTACACCACTCTAACAGATGACAGACTGCTGGTATATTCACTCTGAGGCTACAAGCACTACACTAATAATTTTCTTTAGCGAGGGATTTGGTGGACATAAGGTCAGCATTTCTCTTTTTTTCTACATTTTTAATCAAATGTCTGTCATTATATCAAACAGGAGCTTTGAGTGTGAGACTGTTAATATCCAACCTGTGCCTGTGTCATCCTCTCCCCTGGCAGCTGCAGAAGCATCTGTGGTTGAGGTTTCCGTTGCTTCCACCTCCATTGGCTCAGCTGGGTTGTTCATCTCTTCCTCCTCCACTGTAACAACCTTACTGTTTTCTTCCTCTCCTACAGACAGACTCTCCTCAATCTGAGTTTCTGACAGATTGAGAATAAGCGTTTCTACTGTGCCAGGATGCTGGGTATGTCTTTCTGTCTTGGTGTGGTTGTCCTTGTTAGTGTTCACAGGAATGATTTCAAGGATCTTATTTTCATCCTTGTTATTTTCCTCTGACTGCTGCGTGGCAGTCTTGTCCACATTTTCTTTTTCGTTCTGTGTCTGGTTTTCATTTTCAGGTTTCCCTTTTTCACATAGGACAACTTCATCTTCAGCAGCTGGTTTCCTCTCCTCTTTCTCCTCCTCCTCCTGACTGTCCTGCTCCATCGCAGCATCCACTAAACTACCTTCCTGAACTGCTGCAGGTCCTGATTCGGCATCAACCACCATCTGATCTGCCTCAGCTCCATCACCCTCATCACGCTCTAGTCCTTTCTCAGTCTCATCCTCATCATCTCCATCTTCCTCATCCTCATCAGAACCTAATTGTGCATCATCTCTGGACACATGAGAAGAGGACTTCTTCTTTGCAAGGTAGCCATTGGACCAGCGATTCTTTCGTCGTTTCTTCTTCTGGGCTGGAAGGGCGGGAAAAAAATATTGTTTTGTTGTAGTCCTTTAACTGAACTGTCAAAATTCATATTTTTCAGTCATCTACAAGACTTTTTACCTGTGTGTTTGGGTGTTGTAACAGCAGAGGAACTTGCAGTGGGAGTAACTGCAACTGTGTTTCCAACCAGCTCTCTTTGTGGGGTCACATCTGTGATCTTTGCCTCAGCAGGAGATTTGGGCTGTTTTGGAAGGACGTGATAGTAGGAGGGAGCAAATCTGGCATTGGAGCAACCTGAGGTCATCAAAAAAAGGAAACAAAGATCCACAGTGCTTTAATTAATCTCTGCTTTTATGAAACTGTTGTGACCTGAACAAACATTATACAGTGCATTCTGACACTGACTAGATGCAGTTGTGCAGTCTTGTTTTAAATCACACATGAACTATAAATAAAGTGAAAATATTGATATATGTACAAACTTTTAGTAATATCTATGGAAAAGCTGAGTGCCTTAAATTAATTTAAGCAAAAACCTTAAGACATTTTCAAAGCCACCAAATATCAAAAGTAAAGCCATGTCGACCCTTGGGTGACTAAAATGATCTGTACTGGTTAATATTTTAAAACTGAGCTAAACCAGACTGTGAGCGTGAAAGTTTTTCCTGAGGCCAGAATAATGATAATCATAAGACACAAACACAGAACACTGACCTCCTCTTGTTGAGCGAGAAACTTGGATCTCCTCACAAATCTTCTCAAAATCTTCATCCAGTTCATCCCTGATAATAGCATGGACAGTGTCCTTCAATGCACATGCTCTGTGGCGGATCTGACGATCTGGAGGAAACATCCACACACACATTACATTAAACTAACAAATTACTGTAAACATTTATACTGCACACATTCTCTGTGGACATGGTGTGTGTGTTGCTCAGTGTGTGTACCTGAGGGGTCTCTGTCGGGGTTGTATTCGAGGGCATTCTGCCAGATGAGGTCCACGTCTCCGAGAAAGTCTTTGACTGTCCCGTACTGATGGAGGTCTATCTTAGAGAGGACTGTTGACAGGTCCATAGGCTTCTCTATCACCTCAGCATAATCTGGAACCTGAAACACATGACGAATGTTGAGTACAACAACATTGAGGGAAGGGTATCAAGACCACTATCTGTAGGTAAATGTGCGACTATTCTGCCCCCTAGTGGTTGTACTGGAAAAAAAAGACACCATGATGGAACAGCTACCTCCTCTAAATCCACAGGCTTTGTAAAAGCCTTGAACCGTTTATCTTGGGACAGGCGGTTGGTGACATCACGCAAAAAGAGGCGAAGCTCCCTGAGGGTGCCTTCCTCCTGTTCCTCCAATCGCTGGGTCTCCTCTTTGGTCAGCTGACGTGGAGGAGGTGGAGGGGCGACTGGAAGCACCTCCAATGCATGGAGCACTGAGGAAAAGTGAAGGGTGGGCACATTTATATAATGTGAGAAGTGAAATACATTGCTGTCTTGCTGCACTTGCATCTTGTTAACATCCACTTTAAGCATCCATATATTATATATGAGAACCAAATTTGTAGATGTTGCACATTTAAACTGCACAGTTTCCACTGTCAGTCCATTTCACCTATGACTAAGAACACATCAGACTTATCCTATTACGATTTTCCACTGTGCTAGTGGTGGTTCTCTCAACATTAGGGTTACTTAGACTTTCTGTGTGCAGACATTCTGTCTCTTCTGTATTCATTCTCCAAAATACTCCACCTGAAATTACTGTAGCCTGCTTTATATAGACTGGAAGTAAATACTAGCATCTCTCACATAAAACACATTACATTCTACTTCTGTTTTTCTCTCTGATGCAATTTAACAATGAGTGTTCTTCATTACTTAAAATTAATTTTTATGAGCATTCCAACACTAGAATTTGCTTTCACCACAAAGACAAGTGTAAACCCTGTATAACACAATGTTCACCCTGAATTTAAGAAGCACTAAAGCAACACAAAGCCAACTTAGATCTTGTATTTTGTTACACAAAGTCGTCCATTTCTTACCAGCTTTCTTTTTTGAGGCGGGGGCCTTAGCAGCTTGGTTGACAATAAGATCCTCAAAGAAGGCTCTTCTTTCTCGGCTTGTGGGGACCTGGACATGGAAGACCTCTCCATACTCAACCCGAAACAACTCCTGCACCTGAGACGAGGAAAGATGACAGGTAGACAACATTAACATCTTAGTTTCACTATGCAACTAATTTTGTCCCAAACATTGGCCAACGTTGAGAATTACTGTAAATGCTGCACCTTTGTGCATCACTCTTCTTTCCATACCTCCATACTGAGTTGGTCATAATGGAGGTTACAGGTAGCCAGCAGCAGTATAGGGGAGAAGGCAGGGATGGAGCTCAGCAGGCTCAGGAAAGTAGCTCTTAAGGCAGGACCCACTGTCTCCCACCACTGTCCGATGTGAGGGATGTACAGGATACTGGGAGAGGTCCGCTTGGCTTCAACAAAAATCTGCACAACAAATGACACAGCAACACTAATTTATAGTACAAGTAATTACACTGGTTGGATCCAAATCGACAGAGGGCCATGGCATAGTACTTTAACAGAACCTAAAATGGGTAAGGCTGAAAGATGAAAAGAATAAATATAGATTTGGATAACAATGTTGGTTTTTGGTCGATGAAAACCAAACTCTTATATATACAATATACACCTTTTAAATGAATATATACAGGGTATCAATGCCCAAGTTTAGTTTTTTGTTTTAACATCACTGTAAAATTAACACTTTTGCTTTGTGGGTCAGAAAAAAATAAACAATTTCAAAACATTACATCAAGCTCTGGTAAATTATGACGATCATTCACCCCCTGCCCTCATCATGAATCTTTCACACATACAGGTTAGAAAGTATTTGTCTGTAGTACATATTTATCCCCACTGCCCATGATGTTAGGAGGCGGGGCCCATGAACTACAGTTTCTGTGGCAGCCATTTTGGCCAGTGAGGTCCACTGAAAAGAACACACTGAATTTGACAAGGCTGCAGAGATCACCTTTAGACCTACAGGGGGCCTGACTTTAAAGACATTCTAGTTTCAACCTTAATATAACATCTGATTAATTGGTTACTAAATATTTACAATGTCTTCATTTATCAAAGTTTTATTTTTTCACAGTATTGCCTTTACCTGAGCACAGGTCTCTTCTGGTGCAGTTGCACTGGCTCCGAACAGCACGGCCATGTCTAGTGTATACACAGTGAATTTCTCAAGAGCATGAAGAACAGCAGGAGCCAGGTGGGAGCTCTGACCTGAGCCCGGTCTGCCCTCCAGCAGCAGCCTGGGACGGTAGGATGTCGGCTGGCTTAACACACTCCTGTACAGTAAATATGACAGAAAGACTGAGTGAGGTGAGGCGATGAGGAGTTTCACATAGTTCATTAATTTGCTTAAATGATCTTTAGTAAGAGTTTGTCACCGACTACAGATGGCCGCAGCCCTGATTGAAAATTTGTTTGAAACTATACTTTTAGCAAATAAATGCCAGCATATCATTATCTCATAAAGAATGAGTGACCTACCTGTTGAGGTTTAGGAGACCATTAGCAGCAGATGTTTTGAGTTGGGAGTGAGAGGTCTGTCTGCTGGAGGAAATCTCTGAGTCTTCTTCATCACTGAACATCAGTTCATCCTCTGACAAACCACAGGCGAGATCTGGAAACACAAACAAACACATACGACAGCAGTTACAACTCAGGACCCACTGATGCCTCATAAAAATGTGAAAAATGAACAATCAATCTAGGAGTGCTCTCTTCTGTAATGACTTATGAACTCAGGGGAAATTAGTTTGTTATATTAAATGAGAGGATGCATGATGATGGAGAACAGAGGAGGCCCAAAATAAATGAATGTAAAAAACAAAGCAAGAGACAAAGGAGAAGCAGGATGGCACCTTGTTCTCTCCTCCTCTTTAAGCCCTGCTCAGCATGTGGGAACAGTCTGCTGACTGTGTGGAGGATGTTCTGCAAGGCAGCACTCAGCAGAGGGCGAATGGCAGGTATCAGGGCCTTGGCTGGAGACACTACTGCCCTAAAAATAAAGTAAAATCACAATCAGCACCATATTTACTTAACAACAATATGCAGGAACCAGGCTTGGCGGCTGTTAGAGGAAAGTTTACATTCTAAAACAAGAGACATAAACACTAACAATACAAATTTATTTAAACGTTATCTTGCTTCTACCTCTGGGCAGCTGGCACCATCTTGGACATGGCACACATAAAGTCTTTGTTAGTGATGGCAATGGAATCGACATCAAGTACAAGCTTCTGTGATGAAGCGTAGATCTGTGGGTAGCGACGCCGCAGTGCACACAGGGCCGCCTCTGAACACACCGCCTTGATGTCAGCTCCACAATAACCTTTAAAACAAAGAGTTTGCTGTTAATGCCCACTGAAACAATTGGCAAACATTAACCTGTACTTACTTTACATGGCACTTTCTGCACATTGACTATTGAGCATGCACACATTGCAATGTCTATGCTGAAACGATATATTGTGCAGGCTTAACCCAGAGTGTACAAAACATTGTGTAATATGTATTATACAGGGTATTTTATCAATAAAGCCAGATGTATATTTCTCAAGCTGGTGCTGAACAGTATTTTTGCATCATTGAATGCAACATACCAACACATTTATCTGCTAGTTCCTCCAGAAAAGCGTCAGAGGGTGGGGGGGTCCACTGTCTGGTGTGGATCTTCAGAATGTCCTTTCTTGCCTGTCATGAACATTAGATCACAGAATTTCAAGTTCAGAACCAATAGTTTGTAAGCTGAAAACCCTATATTTATTTGAGTGTTGTGAGTTGTTCTTTTTCTACAACAAGACAATGCTGCTCACTTTCAAACTTCCCATAATATAAACATCCACCAGCATGGCAACATAACCAATACTCCCAATATGAAAGAACATGTCACCTGACCCTTGAACTACAAATAAATTAAGAACCAGTACATTTTGAAATGACTATGTTTACATCTCAAGAACTTGCTATGCATAGAAGAAACTGAAAAAATGCCAACTACATGTAATTAACATTACATTACATGATTCGGCTAGTTTCTGAAGATTTATTCATTTTTGACAACAACGTGAATGTCACTTTATATTTTATGACTTCTGTTAAGCATTTATATTTCTCACCTCTCTGTCTGGGAGGCCAAAAAGGAACTCTCTGTCAAAGCGTCCTGGTCTTCTGAGAGCTGGGTCGATGGAGTCCAGTCTGTTTGTAGCTCCGATCACAACCACTTCTCCTCTACTGTCTAATCCGTCCATCAAAGCCAGAAGGGTTGACACAATGGAACTTCAAAGACAAAAAAGTAAAGTTTAATTTAAGAAAAACTGTGGTCAACACAATCCTATCTGTCACCAGACATGTGATGTATAAAGTTAGGGGTGAGACTGACCTGTGGATCTGGTCCTGACGGCTGGACCTGACCGGAGCCAAACCATCAATCTCATCAAAGAAGATGATAGACGGACGCATCTGATACGCCTAGAAAGAATTCAGTAAGAATTTTCATCACTTATACATTGCAATAATGTCACACTAGATATGTGTAATGAACAGACTCGGTTCTTTCTAATATACAAGTTAATGTGTCAAAAATGTTTTCTGATATTTTAAGTCATGAGTTCAGGTCTCCAGAGTACAACCATTTTGACTGGACACAAAACCAAACATTTGTATTGGTTGCACCAGTGCCAAATTACATTTAGCAAGTCTGTCTGTTTGTGTCTTATGTAGTAGATAAAACTCACTCTGTTTGAACTTGGGAAAAGGTTACATTAAAACACCTTATTCCACTGTTTTTGACGACACACCTGAGTTGTGTACGCTGAAGCACCAGTCAACAGCAGTGAGGAGTTAGAAATGAGAAATTTAGTACTGCTTATAATTTAGCCAAAGAAGAGCTACCTTTTAAGTTCCAGATCATACTTATACATAGATAGAGAATAGAGTATGGGTGCAATGTATAAAACATTTACTTCAACTTGATTCTGATACCAATATAAAAAGTTACTTTAAAGTCCTGGAGTTTATGTTTTTCTTAATACTAATCAGTTACACTCGCAAAAGAGTAAAAAATGACATCTCCATCCATCTGAAAAAAGGGTGTTGTAAGGTGATGAAGAGTTTAGTTTACCTGGTCAAACAGCAGTCGCAGCTGCCTCTCAGATTCTCCCACCCATTTACTGAGGCAGTCAGCTCCTTTCCTCATAAAGAATGACACCTTTCTTTCCCCCTGACTGCACTCATTGGCCAGTGCTCTGGCTACGAGGGTTTTCCCGGTGCCTGGGGGACCGTAAAATAGACAGCCCCTGAAGACAAGACAAAACCAGAGAAATGCTTGAGGAGGAGGTGAGACTGTGAAGAGATGGGACAGGAAGAGGGGGAAAAAGGAAAAAGCAGATGGCAAAGAGCAAAATAAAAGCACGTAAAAGAGAGAGAACATTAAATAAAGGAAACACACATGCAACTGCAATAATGGGGAGTATGAACACATCCTTTCTAAAGCCTTAATTAAAATTTAGAAAGACTGATTTAAAAATCGTGTGCAACACTAACTGGTGAAATTTTCATATATGCAAGAAAGTGTGATGTAATTTCTCTTGTTCACAAACACATTGTTTACCTGGGTGGTTGTATCCTGAACCTCTCAAAGACCTCTGGGTAGAGCAGAGGAAACACCACCATCTCCTTCAGGGCTGAGATGTGTCTGCTCAAACCTCCAATGCTGTCAAATCGAACCTGAATCAGGTGTAGAACAGGATGATATTAGGATTCCTCTCTCATCTCTTCTTTCTTAATACATTTCTTATCACGGTACCTTTAAAGATGCAAAATATCATGATTTTGTGTGCCATGTTTTATTTGGCGTGAAGGATAAGCTCACATTCCTGTCAATACAATAATATATACTATCCTATTTTTAAGTCCCTTTTTGAAAAGACTACTCAGGAGATTATCTTGCATCTATCTACAATTCTACAATTCATTTAGCAGATGCTTTTATCCAAAGCGATGTACATAGGTAGGTAGGCAGAGCAGCATTAAGGACCTTGCCTAAGGGTCCTCACTGGATACCTGCGCCCTGACTGGGATTTGAACCACTGATCTCCCATGCCAAGGTCTGGGGTGTTCGTCACTGAGCTATCCAGCTGCTATCTGTCCATCCATTGATTCAGCTTACCGTCTTGTCTATTTGCATGGGATCCACATCAGCGAGGCTGGCTCCAATCTTCATCCTGTCCTTGTGGATCCCCAGTAGGTCTTCTTTTACGAGGTTCATCGGCAGACATCTGCAGCAAAAATGTGGAAAACATAAAAATTGCTTTCTATCAGTATTCACCGACTCATTGTTCCTACTCTATCTGTAAATATCGCCACAGGAATTCATCATTACAGAACAGGATGAGGAGTTTTGACATAATGCAACATGTTTTAAAAATATCTGAATTATTTCTCAACAAGAGAAAAACACTTCCCCTAAGAGCAGATTATTTTTTACGTTTTCATTGTATGAATGTTTTGTTGTGTTTTTCTGATGCTGCTAGTGAATCTATGGACATGTGTAGAACCAGAACAGGAAACCAGAACAGTCGGCAAACCGGTTGCACCTTACAGGTACAGCATCATTAAGCCCACTTGTGTATTTGTTAATTGTTACTGACATAAAACCACTAAATTCTGTTTTTTTAGTTTGTATTACTCAATTTTACACAAATGCAATTATCTCTACTTTTCTTGTAATTTCAGAATCCAGTGACAAGCAAGTTCTTTCCTCCTCTCCACCAAATCTCATAGGAGTAAAATGTCTCTGTCTGCGCGGGCACAAGAGCAATCAGGAATTTCTTTTTGAGATAACTTTACAAGCTTTTTGTATTTCTTATTATTTACCTTTAAACTGCAGTCTGATAACTTGCTCTGTGTATCTTTGTTGAAAACTGCTGCTGTCTACCTGCAGTTGTGCAGTACGACGACTGTTGCCGACGCTCTCACCTGTTAACTGACAAGCTCCTGTTCTTACTCCTCCGTCTCTGGAATTTTTCATCATCTGAGGAGGAGGACGTGGAGTCGCTGCTGTGGATGGCGTGTCTCCTTCTGCAAGGTTAAAAGATGCAGCTTATTTTAAACAAACAGATCCAATGGAAAGTAGGTGACTCATTTTCTGCAACAACAAAGGAATGAATGCACAAATTCTGAAGAACATATACACCACCATAAGTAATCTCTCATTATTAAGTATCACAGTTGTCCATATACAGAAACAATGACTGTTGATACAACAGTAATGAGGCATACATTTAGAAAAAACAACAACAATTCATGTGCAGCAATCACATGATGATATTGTTCATCCAGACACTTTAAACAACACCTGAACAACACACAAGAAATTCTTGATTTCCAGAAGTCAACTTAAAGGCTCTGTCTGTGTAATAAATCAACCATGCAATATTCAGTTTTTAGAAGTTATGGAAGCTTCTGACTACATGCACAAAAAAAAGACCAAATTCTCACAAAAAAGATGCCAATTTGACTATTCATTGGAGAATATACAAATCAAGTTAAAACTTTTGCAAAGATGCCAGAAATTGAGAGTTGTACTATAAACCTACGTACCATATTTTCATTTAACATTTAATAAAACTTAATGTACTGGTGAGCTAAGAAGTCTGATTTCCAACAAGGTGAAACAATGCAGGAACAAGGATAAAGTCTGAATGAGGTTTGGTTCTTCATCTCTACTTACTTATTGTACTTATAGTATAAATAACCATAGTGCAACTCAAATGTGCCACCTACCAACAACCACAGTGCTAGCAAAGACAGACAGCACCCCAAAGACAAACTACAGACCAACTATAAACACCGACAAGAACAAGTAGTGAGGGTCTTACCTCTCAGAACTACTCCTGAGGGTGGGAGGAAGACAATCAGAAAAAAAGAGGAAAAAGAGCAATTTTGGGATGGATTGAACATGCATCGATAGAGGCTGTAAGAGACAATGCTACGACCCACAACTGTAGGTGTCAAAGAAATCTTTAGGAGGAACTTCAATTGAAGTTTTGGCCAAACTCCTTTCTGTGGAACTGACTGAATGAATGTGTGAGCTATGAGTAAGTAACACTTTGTAACAGCTGTGTGTCTGACTGGGAAGTGACCGGTTACAAAGCTCTTACAAACATAACGTGTGTGAGTAAGAAAAGTAGACAATGCATCTGTTGCAGTGTTATCACTAAAATGTATCCTGATTGCTTCAGTAGTAAAGTAACATTTGTAATTTGCACAAGTCTAAGAACAACTGTGGCAGTGACTCTGCTCCACGTAGCGTATTAGTCAGAACCTTTTTGCTGACTGCTACAGTAAATTGGAAGACTACTAAGAAAAACAATCCCTCAATAACAATTTGTGTTGTTTCTGAATATCGGATTAAAGCGTGGTGGCGGAGCTGTCATACTAACCTGCTGGTTCTTCTTCTGTTGTAGGGGCTCCTGGGGGCTGTGGAGCTGAATCTGAACCTGCGTCTGGTAGGAGACGAGTGGTCCTTAAAGTACATGCCACGCTTCCTGGGCTCTCTGGGTTCTGATGAAATCAACAAACCATCATCAAACAATGATGATGATACCGAAGTACAAAGTTCAACGTTTGATCAGTGAATTGATTCATAGTTCTGAACAGAGGCAGTACCATCTTGTGGAGCCTGGTAGCGAACCACGGTCTTTCGCTGTCTGAAGTCATAGCGCCGCTGGTTTTCCTCTTCTTCATCCTCGGCATCTTCATCTTCATCATCATCTTCTTCCTCCTCGTCATCCTCTCCATCTTCTTCCTCCTCCTCTTCATCATCATTGTCAGCTTCATCCCCTCCTGTGAATTAAACATAACGCCCTCAGTGTATAAAACTCTCCAAAGCTAGATAAACCTAGAAAAGCTTGCTTTATACAGTTTTCTCCAGCTACGTCCTTAACCTAAACCTTCTCACCTTGGTTCTCCTCCTCAGTTTCTTTGCTCTCCACATTCGTCCTCAGAGACCTTCTCATTCTGACACTGGTGTACACGCCCAGCTGCTCAGAGGAAACAGCTGATTAACTGATTGGTTCAAAGCTTCTTAAACATGATCAAACTGCAATGTCGTCCATATAAACAAGATGATTACAGAATACAATATAATTGAAATTAAACTGTGAACTTTCCAACGTGGATTATTACCTCTTCTTTAGTGTCTCTATCCCGGTCTCGGCTCCTCAGCCTGCGTCTCATCTTCTGCATGTCGTCCATCTTTTGGAGAACAGCTTCAGCAGTGCTGAGGGACGGTCACAGGGAGAACTTAACATATTTTCATTAAAGTTTATCCCTAGACTAACTACTCTTTAGGTTAAAATCCATGCCCACAGTCCACTGAGTATATCAATCTATTTGTTTATTTATTTTTAATATATCGTTTTCTTCTGAAGCCGCAGTGGAGGGAGCCAAAAGAAGCTGGAGTCAATGTTGCTGGACTCACTTGGTGATGAGGCGGTCATAGAGCACAGACTGTTTACGGGAATCCAGTTTGTATCTGGTGATTCTGGAGCTACGTCGCACTGAGCGATCTTCCTCTTCCTCCTCCTCTTCTTCCACTTGTCGGCTCTGTAGGTTAAATCGACTTCTCTTGGGAGTAGATGAGCCTTCCACTTCATCTGAAACATCTGGGGTGCCAACAGAAGCTTGTATTTGTTACTCTGTTAGTAGTCTTAAATCATTCCAAAAATGTGTAATTCAAACTAATTATTTAAGAGCTTCTCTACTGTTTGCAAAGAAATCTGTAATGTACTATACCTGCTTGCTGCTTACCACTGGATGCTTTTCCTTCTCTCTGCAGCCTGGAGGATTTCCTGAAGACATAAAGGAGACAGGAAACCTAAAATGAGTATGGCTGGACAAAATAGAGGTAGAAGGCATGATGATACCAATTATAAGTATAAATTAAAAAGCAAGCCACATAATTATTATTATCCCGGCTCAGGTTACATCAAGTCAAAAAAGACTTTGAAAAACCCTTTAAATGCGTAAAAACAGATTTTGCATGAAACTGGTGAACTGGGGAGGGAAGACAGTTCATAGATGGACAAATCTATTGTTGGTATGAGAGAAGTTTGCTAACTGTAGGGAACACAATTTTTTAATGGCTGCTGAACAATTAGAGCTCCACAAACTAAAATGCACCTGCATTTATTACACTGCCCCATCCAGTGGCTATAGGCCATTCTTAAATGCCACCAGTTTTCCACATCTAATATCTAACCTGCACATCTGTAGGAAGAGGCATGTCAGCTAAACAGCACCACTCATACCTGGTTATCAAAGTGAGTGAACCTGCATTACCTGGTGCAGCAGCCTCCAACCTTGTCTTCATCCACAGGTGAACTGGTTGTGGGCCCCATTTCCGCAAAAGAGACCTCCAGATTAACTCTTTGTCTTCTGGTCCTCAGAGAGTGATGGAGACCACTCCCCTCCTCCTGCTTCATATCAGCATGTCCCTGACACAGGCACAATGAGTTTATAGTTCACAGCACATATAGTAGGAATTCAAGTTATCATGGGCTTGAAGCTGATAGATCTGTGCAAAACTGAAGCGAACAGGATACACATTTAACTTTAATGCAAGACAACACTGATGGGTGGCAGCAACTGTCCTATGACTGGAAAGCTACAGGCTTGATTCCCATTGTAGTAAATAAGAGAATAATTTTGTGTTCCTTAGTGACTCTAACTCTATCTGCCTCATAAGGGCTGCTGCTGACATTTGACAAATGCTTGTTATGCATCTTAGACGTCGTGTTGTTTATGCTTTAGATACGAGTTCACACATTAAACTCATATTACACTTCAACAACTAGTTAATGATCAATTTAACTGAAATCAGTGTTATGCGGGTAGGTGTGAGACAAGACATGTTTTTAAACTGCTGTCAGTGTTAATCCCAATGAAAGCTGCAGTCATCTGTTTCACAAAATAGTGCTTCATTGGAAAATTTAAGTTTATTAAACACTAATTTCTGGTATGTGTTGGTCTGAGATAAAGGTTGATTACTAAAGGTTGTTACTAAAAGAATGAATGAATGAACAGATGCCCCATTAACGGCGTACATCATCTGTAAACACCACCTTGCTTACATCTGACACGTCCACCTGACATCCATAGTAGTTATATGATCACACAACTTAACACTCATACATTAGGAGCATTAGTGTGTCATTCTAAGTGACGATTATAAAATGTCATTACAAGAAAATCAGCAAATGTAGAATAGCTATGAGACCATCAGTAAAACACTATGGGAGACTGCTGGTTCACATTCAGATCAATTGCCAGTAGCTCACAAGCGGACAAGTCAGTTTGCTAGTTAGCTTAGCAAGCTAGCAAAACTAGCATAGCAAAGTTGCGTTCACAGACAACTTATCCACCAAACAAACGCTCAAATTGTTATCAAACCAGCCGTCTGGACGTGTATTCTTACATTCGCTGTGTTGTTTTCAGGGCTGCTGAAGCTGTCATCCACGCCTCGGGAGGACCGGGTCAGCCGGGCGGACTTTTTCTGCGACGCGGGAAGCAGCGACAGAAACTCGGAGCTAGTATCCAACTCCATCGTCCTCCTCTTCGGAGTAGTTGCTCCCGGCTCGGCTCCGACGCCGCCGCTGCTGCTGCGTAGTATCACCATCTTGGCTCTTAAACGAGCTTATACGAGCATGAACGACGGTAAATCAGCTGATATTCCACCTAAAAAAGCCTGCTGTTTACGGTACCGCCAACATATCACGGATAACGGTAAATATCCACCAGCTGACACACACACACACGAGCTCCTCACTAAACCCTTGATTTCTGGCGCCATAAACGTCATCGGAGGTTGTGAGGTAAGAAGCTACGAGCTGCCGCTGGGAAAAATAGATCCTCTGGGAAACCTGCAGCTGAAGCCAAATTGTTGAAGTAAATTTATTTCCATCATATCGATAGTGGAGCGAGTTTTAATGGACGCCGTAAGTGTCGCTACTGCACCAGTCGTAGTATTTATTAAAACATATACCAGCGGAGGAATACGTACATATTTTGAAAAGGTGTCCCGGTTGATGTTAGGGCGCGCTCCGTTTTAAAGTGCGCGCTCATTTATGTGAATAGCATGTTCACGACTTACTAATGAACAATAAACCTGCTTTTAGCTGCTATTTTAAGACAACAGTATGTTAATTGAAAACACAAAGTCAACGTCAGATCATCATCTTTTATTTGAATAAGTGACAGATACCAGAAAAGAAGTTACAAACTCTAGAACTGATTCTAGCTTGAAAAAAAGAGAGTACATCATGTAAAACTGCTGTACAGGCAACCAGAACCTGACCGTAAAATCTCAAAACTTTCCATTAGATCCTCACTACTTGCTTCCTTTTGTTTATCCTTCCTAGTGTGTCTCAGGATTCAAGATGAACAGATCACCCTCTGACAGATGTGAAGCTAAGGCTTTGACTGGGTGTTGGTACTATTTAAATATTTTGCTTTTTGTGCAACCAGACGCCATTTGTCACACTAAACAAGCTATAGAATTTTGAATAAACGCATATTAAACCAATGCTTGTTTTCTAAAATTCAGTGCCTTTGCAACAGTAATGAGCAATAAGAAAACTAGGATTCAATGGAAGACTTGAGATTTCACTCATCAGAGCCCACATTTCTTTATATTTGCACAGTAGCCAACCGTCACATTTCACAGTACCAGGGTATTAGACAATGAAGCCAATTAGTTATTGTAACATGAGTCTGCCATTTTACAGCATTGATGGAGTTAGTCAATGCATTCTAGAGTAGCAAGCCACATCAGCTGTGCACAAACACAAAGGCTGTCTCATTAAGTAAACAGATCCGGGCAGGCAGCCTCTAGTGGTGGCCAACAGGCTGTATGATTCTGTCATGTCACATTAATAATCTTTAACCTGGTTTAGTTACAGCGGATCCTCACATGTCTTTTGGCCAGGAAAAGTTTAACCACAAGACAATGTGGCCAAGCTCTGTCTGAAATATTGTGGTTGAAAGCTATGTGATGAGACTATTGGCTACTGCGCAGTTGGGTCTTTGTCTTGAAATGTGGCCAGAGAGCCCCGTCACCAGGGAGGGTGTGTTCACGCAATGGCTGCCAGATAGTCTTTCACCTCCGCTGGGGTGAGTCTTTTGAAACCTGCCTCGTTACAGATCCCCACCTCGATGTTCTCCTCTGTCATCTGACCCTCAAAACTCTCCTGAAACACAAAGGTATAATAACATTTAAACTGATATCAAAAGGAAAGACACAGTAACAGTGAAGACAGATTGTAATGCTTCAAGATTATTTTGAAAAATGGCAGATGGCCTACCTTCAGTGTCAGGATGGCTGTGTGGATGGCATCTTCCAATTCCAGATCATTGTTATACCTGGAGAACAAAATCAAAGGGGTCATACACCTTATGTTATGTGCCTTCATCATGTATATCATTACTGTATCTAAATTATTCCAACTATTTTCCCGGACTCAAACTGTGTGAAGAGCTTATTGCAAAAAGGATCCACATTTTAACAAATGGGACTTTGCTATTCATTATTCTTTCACTCAAAATGGCTCAACAGTGCTGAAAAATGCCTCAAAATGAAACCGTGTGAGAAATACTACTCCAAATACACTCCCACATCTGTGTCTTGATAACCAATGGTAAACATACACAGTCCTTGCTGTGGGAGATTGGCTAGCAATAGTCAGTTTACCTTTTCTCAAGGAATGTTTTTCCATTTACGTAGTTCTTTCCCATGGCTGTGGCTTTCCATGCAAAATAAGCACCCTGCCAGTCACAAACAGAAGAAAACAGTTAGCAACATAACAAGCCTCTGTTATACATAGTTTATAAAGTAAAATAAATTATGTAATTTTGAGCTGTGAAATCTTTCTGACTGACAATCACAAGGATTTCACAGCAAATGTGAAAATAAAGAACACATCTTACAGAGGGGTCTGACTGGAACAAGTAGGGGTGGTCTTCATCCCATCCAGCTATCAGCAATGACACGCCAAATGGACGCACTCCACTAGATTGAGGGAGGGAAAGACAGTTTAAATGACCCTGCATATAAGCATTATAACTGCATATAAATTTGGTCACACACTGATCTCTGGCGACATCTAAATGACAAAATTAGCAAAACATTTTCAGGAACGTGAACCAAACATCGGAGAAAAATGCAGTCCTGGTCAAATTCAAAATTTGTAAAGCTATCTGAACTCCTCCTACCTCTAAAGCCTAAAACATATTAAGCACAGTCGTGTATCAGTGTATCTTTGTGCATACCCACCCAGACTGTGTGTACTCCTGCATTACAGAGGCCACTCTCTGGACAAGCTGGCCTGTGGGAATTGGCTCCTGGTAAACCAGGAAGTACTGTTGCGCCAGCTTCCGGGCTCGTCGCACTAAAACCCTGCAAAAGAAATACAACTCATTGATCTATTTGTGAATGTGAGATTCAGTAGTCATACAAACTCTGTGCAACAGCTTCTCGACTTGTCACATACAGAGCCTTAAAACTTAAAGGATGAAACACAAATATAACAACTGTTATAACCCTAACCCTAACCAGGGATAGCAATCTAAAAACCTGACAGGATGAAAACGTACTGTATGGTCTGGTAAAAGGTTTAAAATATACACAGTGTGATGAAGTGTTAATACAAGCAAAGCCTGTAATGTGTACATTTAACAGACTGGAAAAGGTTAGTTTAGTGTTAGCTCATGCTATTTTTTGGCTCTATGGTGCATTTAAAAGCTCTACCACTAAAGGGAAGCTTCTTCCAAACACACAACAAGTTCCCACCTGTAGTCAGGCCCCATGCCGCTGTAGACCATGCCTATGTGTTTAGTGATTGGCTCCACCTTATGGACGCTCTGTTCATCATACAGGATGGACTTTTGTTTCTTCTCTGTTGCCAGGACAACTCCATTGGAAGCTGAAAAACAAAACAGAAAACACCGCAGTTAGCACCTTCACTAATGATCAGTTTTTATAACCAGTTTCAATTCTTTTTGTGTGTGTGTCTAGAAACAGGGTTTGGTTACTGCTTAATGCTGCACTTGTTGTGCTTCAGGATGGCCTATTGAATGACTGTAAACATGTCACATCCTCCATCATTTAAAAACAATACGGTTGAAAGGAAAATCCTTGGTGTTGTCTTCTTCTTCCATATAGTATCAGATTTCCCAAATCATTTTCATCCCTAATCACTCACTGCTTTCTGCACTTGCCATTTTCCAGGTATCCCAGGCATTTAATTTTACATCTGTATTAAGTAGGGGTTGACTGATAAGTGTTTTTCCAGGGGTGACATTGATACCAATTATTAGTCATCAAAGAGACCAATAATAAACATTTGGAAACTAAACACAACTGCAGTACAAATGGAAATATGTGTGAAAATTAAGAATAACACAAAGTCCACCACGAACTTTGTTAGTTTCTTAGTTACTTTAATGTTTTTAACATTTAACTTTCAGTGTTGATAGGCAATTACTTGTGATTCGTAATCAATCAGAGAGCACTCTTTTTCTGATTAAAGATTTATTTTTGGCCTTTTACGCCTTTATTGGATAGGACAGTGGATAGTTGGAAATGGGAGAGAGTGGGGAAGGACATGCAGTAAATGCCCGAGGTCAGAATCAAACCTGGGACAGCCGCTACTCCTCTGCACTTGGGTCACGAGACATAATCATTAGGCTATCAGGGTGCCCCAGATAGTACTCATTTTTAAATGAACATTTTTATTGAAAACTGGTTGACAAAAAAACTTTCCTGATATTCCTTAAGATGGTGGATATCAGATCTGATAATCAGCCAAGCCAATCATCTGTCTACCCCTAGTATTAAGTTGCCCTTAAACAATGAATACACTTGATAAGACCATAAACCTTTGTGGGTCACAGTTTTGTGCTGCATCCCCTAAAAACCATCTCACACCAAATTCTTGTTGTTTTAAAAAAATCTCACTCAGTAAAAATGTATAATTTAAATTAAGTTAACTTCTTTACGCCACATTGATGCATTAATTCTCAAATCTCGTGATCTATGATCCGCAAATCTCCTTACCTTTGATGCCAACTGATGGGGCTCCGGCTGCCACTGCTGCCAGGGCATATTCAATCTGGACCAGTTTACCCGATGGGCTGCAGGAAGAAACACGGGATGCTGCATTATTACACCGTGAGGCAGAGGGAAAATTAACTAAATTAAAGGCAGACACATTAGCTATTTTAGGTGGACACACAGAATTAGCGTAAAATAACCAACTACATGAAACTGAAAGTAAAAGCTAAAACAACTGACTCATCTGAGCTAACTTCATGCTAGCAAGCGAGTCTCCAAAATGTTAACCGTAGAAACAGAATAATTTCTGTCTGTTCAAATATTGTGTCGAAATAAGAAACAAATTGAGTTTTAATGACCGATATCCGAAAACAGTCTTTTGACTGTTTAGTTTAAATCCCGGTTAGCAGCCATGCTAACAGTCGGACGTTAGCCGATTCATTACTCGGGAATGACAGTGCATCAACTACAGCGGCTCCCAAACCTCATCTTCCTCTCCAAACAAAAAGCGGTGCATATATTTACTGAAACTGCTGTTTAACAACAATGACTACGTAGTACAAGTTTAGGTGCCTTATAACGGTTTTATCAATATTTTGACAAAGTTTACCTAAATGTGGTGAGGGAGAAACTATATCCTCGTTCCGCCATCTTGTTCTTCTTCTTCTACTCTGTGCGGACCGGAGGGTTGTAAATCCAGTTAAGAGTGTTTACCGCCACCTGCAGGACGCCTCATGTAAAACCCTTAGCAATACCTGTAATTTAAAAGTCAACATTATTGACTCTATTTATGATATTTTGGACCAACATTAGTCAATGACAGTGATCTACTGGTGCAATAAGCAAAGAGTTGATTTAGTCTGGTGTAAAAGAATATAAAAGTGATGGAAACTGTCCTCTTTCTCCTAAAACACACCGCTAAACAGATACATAAACACAGCCCACAAATAGTCTTCTTTTCTGACTTAGAGAAAAAGTTATACATCTACATTTTGTGTTATGCTTGGAAAAGGGTTAAATTTGTCCATAAAAATAATATGAAAAATAAATAAAACTGAGCTGTTTTTTGAACTGGTGACAAAGTCTTAACCACTAATTTAATTCATGAATGACGCATTAATCTATTTTGGGTTTTCCTTAACAGAAAGAAGACATTTCCATCATAAATTAATGCAAAAGAGGCACAAAATGGTGCGTAGAATTCTGTAGAATGCAGAAAATTGAGTGTTTTATGCTCAAAATGTCCTGGAGGAGGACGTGTAGAATCCTCCAGTTAAATCAACACCTATGTAAACAGGCCAGGTCTTTAAAAAAACATAATACGGGACTATTACCCAAAGATAACTGGAGGCGAGGACTGATTTCTTCTATTTTTCAGAGCTACACTGTGTTGACAAATCATGAAAGGGCTGTCTCTTTGAATGGATGCAGTTTAAGATCTTCACCGCTACGTGGCAGCAAATTCACAATGTCTGCCTGCAATTAAAAAGACGAAGAAGTATAGTTTGCTGTCGCTGTTTAATGACATCAGAACCTCAGTGACCGTGAGCTGTTTGACATGTTGGAAGAGAAAGAAGCGTGCTGGTTGTAAAAATGATGAATTTAACCTCTTTAATTCACAACCTCAGATGCTCTTTGCTACGTATTGAAAGCAGACTTCTGCAGGCGGCCGGACTAGACAGACACCTGGGTGAGTTTGGTTTAGTGGAGCCTCGTTAGCTGATCTTGCTAATAAGCTATGTGCTAAATGTCATTTAACATATTTTCAGCCAGTTTCTCTAAAAATTTAACTGGCAGTAATTTTTTATTCCTAGCTTTGTCGTATTCATATATTCTTTTAGCTGTTTTTGTGTATTTGCCTCCCATGTTTGTCTTGCTTTTATTGCATTATTATGTTCTTTGTATTTGTTTGATTCTAATACTGTTTTTGTTATTTTTGCATCTTTTGTCTTGTCTTGTCTTAAGTTATGCTCACGTTATATTCTCCCTGCTTTGTATGGCCTCACTGTCTGGCTTCCTGTTGTCATTTTGCCTTCTGAGTGTTGTAAACCCTGGTTTTAAGTGTTTGTTTGTTTTCTGGTCTCACTGTTTTGCACTGGAATGGCTGTAACGTTATTTCCTTTCTGCATGCAGGTCCAGCGCTGGCAATAAATGGCCCCAATCTCCTGCCTCAGTTCGACCAGGAGCCTCAACTGGAGGAGCAGCAGAGCCAAGAACAGCCTCCTGGCCTCCTAGACAGCATCCTATGGATGGCAGCACCCAAGAAGAGACGCACTATAGAGATCAACCGCACCAGAAGGAGAGCTGAAAGCAAACTACTAAAAGTCCAGGTACACTTGATAGGCCTGAGATCACCTCAGATGGTCTTTTCACACGAAAAGCAAACTGTAACTACCTTTGTCTAACTTAGGGCTAAAAAATCAAGCAGTTTAAAAAAACAAATTGCAATTTAAAACAATTCAATATGCAAATTTCAAAGGCAGCAATTTAGAATATATGTTATGGAGTGCATTTGACCCAGATTTTAACTGTCACGTCAGTACTTAAATACATTTGTGCCGTCCTCCATGTACAGTTTATCAATAAAGTACAGTCAACCAAGGCTTAAATTTGGGGTTTGTGAGTTGGGGAAGCACGTCGTCCCTAGGGGTTAAGCAGTTGGGTTTGGGTGGGGTGACTTCCACAGACCATATTGTCATCAGTTTCATCAAGACCAGTTCTTCAGGCGAAGGCAATGTTGCTGTTTATAGAAATGGTATTGAAAAGGGTAAGCTTTGTAAAGAGACAAACAGAATTCCATTCACTGCATTTTATTGGTGGGATTTCAGTTACAGAAATTTCAGCTTGAATCAAATCATCTAAATGGCCATCAAACTATAGATTTGATTAGATTTTATTCAGTTATATATAATTATTGGAATGTTGGAAGAAGTGACACTTGAAATGAATTTGAGGGCACGTAAAGTCCCAAAAGACAATAATAAAACAGCACCACAGAATCCACTTTCTGACACTGCCGCTTTGTTTGCAATGATTTTACTTGTGCATAAACTAAAAACTGCGATTAAACATTGTAAATGCTGTATAATTTATTGTGTTTTCAGTATAAAAACATAACTGACATTATCCTAAAGCAATATTTGATCCATTCTCACTCTGTTTACCTCCTTTAGAACAACATTGAGCCGTGTCCAGAGTGTGGCCACCTGAAGCAGAAACATATCCTGTGTGGCTTCTGTTACGCTAAGGTGTGCAGGGAGACTTCTCTGATCCGTCAACAGATTAAAGCAATGGAAGGAGGCCCACTGGGGGCCCCGGCCGTAGAGACTGTCGTCGTGTATGAGGGAGAAACGCCAAACCAGGCAGACAAAGACAAGAGGATCGTGGAGATGACCAGGAAGAGGCCTGCCTGGTTCAGCTATTAATCCTGTGTTATTAAGGCTGTGTGTGAAACATACCTTAAGCTTGACATAGGTAAACAGTATATCAGAAAGTCATTCAGTTATTGAAGGAAGAATTATGTATCAGTTTTGTTTTCGCAGACAAAATTCATTCTGCTTGTTTGATCAGAACTGATAAATACCTGAACATCAGGTGAACATTTTCACTTACCTCTGTGAGCATATTGTTTCATTAATTTGTGGCTACAGCAGAAAATATCCACAGATCTTGGGTTGTTGATATCATGTTTTGTTTTTGTTTTATTTGTTTCAAATGATTGTCAGATTTAAAGTCAAGTCTGTCAATTTTTTTGCTAAATATTTCATTGTGTGACAATAAAATCATTATTTGGGGAAATAAACCTACTTTGTTTATCTTTAGTCTGACTGCTTCTACAAAATGGCACAACTGTGTTTATGAACACTTCTTGTGCTAGTGGCGTTGTAGGTTGAAGAGTCATGCTTTTTATTAATTAAAGCTGGACTAGGCAGAAATATGGACAAGACAAAAATAAAAAACACAATATTTGAAAAAACACAACCCTCCTCCTGCAGCTCTTCCCCTCACAAACACATCTTTAGTGACTGAAATGTCTCATCTAAGACCAAGAAACTACATACAATCTGATATCTAAACATTTAAAACCAAATGATGGCACCATGATATTCATTAAAATTAAATACAATCAAAAAATTGTGGTGGAAAATTAAAATGCCACTTCTAAACAGAATCACCTGCTTGTTTGTTTATTTGTTTGTGAATATACGAATGTTGCCACACAAGTATTCATTAGTCAGTATTCAGCATCAAACTGAACTAGTTGCTCTTGTGTTGCTGGAACAGACTGTTTGTGCTGGGTTGAGTCCAGCATATCTTTCACTGCTTCAGTCACACCGTAATACACCCTCTGATTCAGTTTCACAGCCTGATTAAACTGAGGTTGCCAATGTCGTGAGAGCAAGAGCTGAGAGCGATCCAGGTTTAAAGTGGCATTGCATCAGTGTCAGAATATCATATATTCCAATCTTTCAAGGAGATTTAATGCAGTGAACTAATTTAACACCTTGTTGATGGATGTTTCATCAAATAGAATAACCAGCTAGCTATACATACAGTAGTTCACATGACTTTCTTTTGCATGATATTCATTATATTTAAAGCAATGTCTCTGACCTCTCTTCCATCCATCATTTATATTTGTCCAGCTGAAATCAAAGGATACTGGAGGCACATCTGTTAAATATAAGAATCATTGTTATGTCCATCAGTCTATTTTTAACATGATTTTGGCTCAGGAACAGATGGAGCTTTGGATCGAATTAGGATGTGACTGTCAGCTGTTTACTTCCTGCAACATTCAGTCTATGTGACAGATATTCGAGGAGTGGGAGGTTAGATTCTCTGATCTGATGTAATGACTCTTGGATCCATCTCAGTTGAGCAGATTAGTCATTTTATGTTTCTGTCATCGCCTGCGCACACTTTTTTATGTCCCCAAATCTCTAATTACACACATGCTTATATAGACTTTTACTTCTTAATGGTGACATTATGTTTAAAATGATGTTTCTGTTTTATCCACAAGTACATGAAAGAACTGAAAAATGCTGCAAGTTCAACAGATGAAGTTGAATCCATCTGCTTGGCTCACGTCATGGAAAGAGTTAAAGTTTATTTTCATATGAAAACCAACCTTCAGGATGTCTGAAGTAGGGTACATTCACTACATTGTGACACAGAGGAGTAAAAATAGAAACAAGGCTGGATATTTAAGACATAGCCCCACACACACACACACACATCTCAGATCACTTCAGACACACACACTGATGATTACGCACAATTTTGCAGCTCGTTGTGTCTTTTTCACCTGAGTTTTATTCAACCACTGGAAAGAGGACGCTTGTCTTGGCACAAAGAAACACTTACTGACATCTACATTCTTGACACAACCGCACCATGCACTGCCTGAGCAGAGGAGGCTGCTATCTGGTGAACTCCTCCTGTGATCTTCAGGAGGACAACCAGTGGAAGAGAGAGAGCTACGAAGCCTGCTGGCTGGACCTGGTCCTCGAAACAAGACCTCAGTACAGGTAGCTTGTTCGAACTGTAGACATTCTGTTGAATAAGTCACTAAAAGAATAAATTAATTTATTGGGAATAAAATGTTCTTTAAATGAGGCTATGAATGATATATGAACAAACCCATCTTCAAAAACCTTCAGAAAATAGAAACTGGAAGATGCTATCTATGTAAATGCTACTGAAGTGGAGATTTGTGGCTCAGAGTTTCAGAAAAAAGCCATTAAAGATATAATTAATAAAATTCCACACATTTTGATTGGAAACCACTGTTTGCAGGTAAACATTTAAACTAATGAAACTGCTCCAGCTGAGTGTTTGCTTTAAGATAATTATTTTTTGTATTACAAGTTTTATAATATTTTATGTTTAAACATGCAACTAAAGTGTGATCTCAAATAAAAGTCCCACGGATAAAGTGGAATAAAATAAACACCTAAATGTGTATACTGGATGTTTTCTTTCATTTATTCTGAAAGGAGCAAATTGAAAGCATCATCTTACAATTAGTCAGTGCATGAAAAAAAATTGCCTGTTGGATTTTTGTATTTGTGTGGTTGTCAAATGCAGCGGGACAGAAGGTAAAGGACAACAGAGCGGCTCTTGTGCTCGTTGTGTTTTTACTGTAAACACATCACGTGCAGATTGTGTAATTTGCTGTGTTCAGGCAAAATGCACTTCATAACCTCATCCTGATCAGTGATGATGGTCAAAATGCTTCAAAGCTTAAACTAACAATGAGCAGTGAAGCAGCAGTTTTCTTCCCCAGTATCTGAATTTATGGATTTAAGTCTGTGGAAACTGATGACTCCGTTCTACTTTACTGTATTCCAGACACAATCATGTACTTGTACGTAATGTGTTCCAGGCTGACCCTCTCAGAGATAGACAGCATTCGGAGAGAGAGTTATAAGCAGCAACAGGTGGCCCACTTCATGGTGGAGAGGAGCCCCAGCCAGATGCTGAGGCTGGGCAGCGCCACTGGAGCCATGACAGAGCACCAATTACCCCTATTCAGAACCAGAAAGGACCTGCAACATGCCAAAGCCAAAGTACAGCCGGTCCTACCAGGGAAGGAGATTAAAGGAGCAGATGAAGAGAAAATGACAGCCGAAACTCAGAACCTCAACAAGCCGGTCAGAGTGGACTACAGAGCCTCGAGTCTGATGGCGTCTCCAAGGGAGATCTCTAATCGCGTACAGAGGAGGGAGTGAAGCAAGGAGGGGGAGGGAAATTTAAAACTGCAGTTCAGAAAATATAACATAGCCAGGAAGGCTTTTTCTTGTCATTTACAGACTATAGTGCATCAAAGCCCTATATCTCATCTGCTAACATCATATTTAAAGTATCATCTAAATGTATAAAACATATCAGAAATTACATGCTAAAAATTGTGTAATGATTATCTAAATTGCAGGTATAAACATAATCTGTGATTCTTTACAATAATTGTATATTACTGGAAGAAATGCCACTTATGTCATCGTAAGTGATTTGAACGCCCAATAAAGCTCTATAAAACACTGACTGTAATCTTGTTTTGCCTACTGCTTGATGTTTACTGATGTCTTTTCTTATATTCCTGTAGTAAAGTCTTTAGTTTTTATACTTAATGTAGTATGAGCCTCCACAGAGCCACTGTATTCAAATCCAGTGACAGCACCCCCCTGTGGTAAGACAACAACACCCCATGTTCTGAGCTAGTTATGTAAATATAGCAGTGTGTTTGACTTTCTAAAGAGAAAACACAGACAACACAGAAATTAGGTTCTTAAACCAGAAATGTAATCAAAGGATTGCAGTGGTCAGTGTCATTATATCCTGTTTTTATGGCATTACATCCAGCACTTATTCACCAAGGTGGAAATAAAAACATAATAGCACAGAGAGGTCTGATAACCAAATAAAAAAGCTACAGATTTGACATAATTCTTTCAGTACCAGTGCGTTAGTGTGAGATCAGTTGAGAGCTTTTCTTGTTTTTTATATTTTTGCTGCAAGAAGTACACATGCACCTTCAGTAAAGTCCTGTTTCCCTGCTAGGTATGAGGCTCCCACAGACCGGTGATGAGAAACAAGAGCACTATTCTACACTGTATTATAGGATGGCAACAGTTCCAACTGTAAACAGAGATGTCATAGATGGAGGTCAAAACAAATCACAAACAAATCTGTTTTCATGATAAATATCTCCCACAATAGTCCATCAGCAAGTATACAAAACACATCCCACAAAAGAAAAGACTGTGATGTAATAATGGTGTTGATGGCGTGTTTTGGAAAGTGTTTTTCATTTGAATATTATTAATAATTTGAGTAATTTCCTGATGAGAAACAGTGCTTTTCCAGAAAGTGTATTGTCACATGAGACAATGTGAACAGTTTGTGGAAACCCTGAATTCATATCTAAGAAGAGGAGATAAAAACATCACCTTTCCAGACATATTTTAAACTAACATGTACTCATGGCATTCAGAGAATGCAAATTAAATTGATTTCTGTACATTTTCCAAGCAGCTAAATGGAAAAGAATCCTCTCTTTATATTTCATTACACACCAGTTGTGTATTTCCTGAATTTTCCTTTTCTTTTTTTTAGCTTTCACACGTTTTAATTTTAAAGCTAATGAGTCTTAACTTCTGAGATCATGGATGAAACTTTTAAATATTGAACATTATCTTGTTGCAGTTACCACTTGTGTGTTTGCATAACATTCCTTTCAGGTAAAGATATTACACAGAGTGGGAACAATACAAGCACTTTCCATTCCTGCTGCACATACTGTCAACATCTTTCAAAGTCAAATGAAAACACCAGCTCATCTTTGTCACTGGTCACTTTCGATCAGACTGGATTTTCCCTCCTAATACGGATTCCTCGGCTCTCTTGTGTTTCTGGATGGTGATTTGCAGTTGCCAGTACTTGAGATACACCCACATGAGGCTTCCATTCCTCCTCTTGTCCACGTTTAGCAGATCCGCACAATGCTTATCTCTCTTAAAAATATCTTTCAGGTCAGACTCGAGATCCAGTTCTGCCCCGATGGGCTCTTTAACGACCTTAAGCAGTATGTTCTTCTCCATCTCCAGTCGCTGATCTCTTGGTTGAATGAGGGAGCAGTAGGCATTCTGCCGCTCCACCAGCTGACCTTCGAGCTCCTTCAGAGTGGCTGTGGCCCGACGGTACCAGTCATTCTCTCTTTCCAGGGCCTGATGCAGTACAGCACCTGCAGCACCAGACTTCACCAACCTTTGTTTGTCTTCTTCCAACGTCTCTCGCTCCTTGTAAGGGAAAAGACAAGAGTTTTGGGTGACAGAGAAGAGGCTTTAGGTTAGAAGAGAAAAACCCACAATAGTGAAAGTGAGAGCAGGACAGGGGAAAGAGGTATAAGAAACCGCATGAGCAGTGGAAAAGAAAAGGGAGGAAGAGGAGAGGCCCTTCGATAGCTTAAATGAAGACAGTAAGAGGTGACAAACATGGTAACATCTTTACTTTCTGCAGCTGCTTCCGTTCTTCCATAAGCTGCTGGCTCTGTGAGATCATGGCCTGTTTGTAGCCTTTCACCCTCTGCCTCTCCTTCTCCAGCTCCAGCTCCAGCAGAGCTGCTGCCCTGCGCCTCTCTGTCAGTGTCTCCCGGTAACGAACCTCCATGTCACTTTGTATTGTGGATACATCTTTGTCATACTGGGCTTTGACCTTCTGGATTTCTCTCTGAGATTCCCTGGTCCAGATCCAACCTGACGATGAGATACAACAGTGAATAGAATTGTAAAAGTGGTGCCTTGATTTTCTGAAGAGCAGAGTAGTTGTTGCAGTCTTGTGCCCTGCTTGCCTTCCAACTTTGAGAGTTAGTTACCACGTGTTGGGGATGTGCTTGATTTATGACAATGTTTAGTTAGGTGGTACATGTCTAAGCAATATCCGTGTGAATGCTAGGATGCAGGTTGCCAGCAAATCACTGCATTGTAATAAGATCATCAGTATTGTCTGTCTAGACTCTCAGTCACTGAGGTCATGTAAAGAGAAGTCAGTGTTAAGATTATCAGTATTATTCACATCACCAGTCTGTGATTTTAATGCTATGGCTGATTGGTGTATCTATAAGGTTCAATGGAGAGTTAGACATACACAAAAGGAACACAACATATTTATCTAAGACAAATTTCCAATCTCGGATAGACTCGACCTTCTTTGCACGTGGGCTCTGCTTAACTGTACATTCAATAACACGAAACCTTGTATAACTTACGAAACGCAGCCAGTCCCAGCATGGGGACCAGCAGGGCGTAGTTCCATTGGTTGCCATCACCAGCCCCCGCCCCCCTTCCTCTGGGGTCTGGTTGGATGTTCCATCTAGGGGGATCATTCAAGTTGTTCATGGAGGCTGCTGTAACGCACACAGGGTAGACCAAAACAATAATAAGGAACCCCCTCTTTAGATTTACGTGATTTTGCAGCAGACTGAAGGGTATCGTAAGAATTTTACACCTGCAGTAACCACCCAGTCTTTGTTATTGGGTGTCAGGGCCTGAGTGTTGCAGCATCACCTAAAAACAACGATAAAGTGGTTTGGTTATAAACAATAATCACATTATTAGAAATTCAATTATCTGTCAGTGTCCATTGATTCTGTAGCTTACAAGAGGGAGATTCGCTGCTAACTTAGTTAAAAACATAAACATGTCTTAAAATTATGTGAGGCACTGGTGAAATTGTGTTGCAAATAAACACTAGATAGAAAAGTTTGCAATTACCAAAACACTGCCATAGTCGTCTGCAGCATAAACAGTCTTACATGACTTGGAAGTTTTACAGCCCAGCCAACCACAAACAAGGCTAGCTAGGAGCTAACATGCTAGCTAACATGCTAGCTAACGTTTAGCACAGTGGCTCGTCCTCGCAAGAATATTTAATAGAAACATAACAAGGGGAATAAAGGCTTTGCAAGTCCGACAACACGTCAGTGTACGTCTGTTAAATACATGGAACCGCGTCTCACCTTGAATGAAAAGTCTAGGTCACTTATACATTTGTTCCTGCACACCCAGATTATACAATTTTACGCTTCAGCAGACCATTTGTACCGACCGAGGGGTTAGTCATAAAAATCCACTTTTTAAAAAGTCTACTTGCATATTGTAATTAAAGTATATATGTATTTGTCCGAATTTATTTAAACTATTTAGACGGTTATTATTGCCACACAGTCATTACTATATGTTTTAGATCAAAAACTATTAGGTGTAATATGAGCGTCACCCCCTTTTTGGCAGAGTGGTTCAGTCCAGTGCAACAGAATATCTGATCCTCCGCAGAGCCTCAGGAACGGTCCTTCATCTGACAACATGGCGAGTGTTCGTGCTGCCTCCCGTTTTCTCTCCAAGAAGACACTGTTTAAAACGAAAGCAGTGAGTAGAAACAAGTTGATAGTAAAAGTGTCATTAACTGTATGTACTTTATTCATGTGTATTCATTGTCTTTTCTTTACGCTGAACGGAAGAATTTAGCTTTCGTAACCGGCAGATTCTCACTTGCGTAATCTGTTATGTAGCTTAGGGTGTTTCAATGTGACACCACGAAAAAAGGCTACTTAGCGAGTCTAAGAAAATGTTTTATGTAGTTCTACGAGCAATGTTGTTTCTTTCACTTTTTACATTGTAAGTAATGTTTAGTAAACTGTCAACATAACTGAAGCATTCATCATCAAACTCACTTGCCCTTGTGGAACATTGTGATAACTAGCGGCAGCATGTTAGCCACGAAATGTAAAAGGAAACACTGCAGACATATTTAAAGACAATTTAGCACCAAAGTAGTTGTTTATTGACATCATAGGTCATAAAAATCAAAGTCAAGACCAAAGTTTGGTGTCAAATTTGCAGCGAATAATGACAATGGAAATCAATGCTTTTGAATAGCCATTCTTATAGATGTGCTATATAATATAATAATATCAAAATTAGAAAAACTAAATTAATCTTTGCAGGGAAATTTGTTTTTGCAGGGATCGATTGAGATTGTGAAAGTTGTAAAATTAAAAAAGCAATACAGTAAAATACAAGAAATGAAAAAAAACACTGGGGTACATAAGCCTGAAGTCTCGCGGTAACGGAGTTGATGACGTTGCACGTGGTATGGAGTTACTCAGGGAGGGGGGGTGTAAACAATAACCAAGATGGCATGTGAAAAGTCCTTGGTTATGTAGTATAGACATAGACACACTGCTAACAGTTCAGTATTCTGTTTTTTCAACACTAACACTGGTGACCAGGTCGGAACATTTGTTATAATAATTGTTATAATAACCATTTAAGTAAATGTTTATTACCAGATTTCTTTCAGTAGGTAAGCAGCCATTAGTTTGATGAGCGTTTCAGCAATGGTGCTGCTGCTTTTGTCTGGTTTCTCCATTGATATACGGTGATTTCTTTTCCATCAGGTCCCTGCTGCTGCAGTTCAGGGCTCCAGGAACTTTCACTTCTCCATCTATGGCAAGGGGAAAGCTGCCAAAGTGTCAGATGACGTGAGTAACTTTTATGCTTGTTTCATGCAGATCAGCATTTAATAGGGTTATTAGTATGGATGAATAATATGACACTGTACTCTACAGAGGTAGACATTGGAGTATGTACTCATTCTTGGTGTATGCCTTTTTTTTTTAAATTCCACTTAATTAATTATTTTCTTCTTTTTTGTTTTTTACACCATTAACATTGTTAACACAATATTCATGCCAATAAAGACTATTAAATCAAATTAAATATGTATACTCACAACAACACTCCCTGACTATAGTGAGAGTTTGGTTTTCACTTTGTGCAGACTGCTCTTTTTATAGAAGTTTTACACCATTTTACCGTCATGGTTTTCAGATCTCCACTCAGTATCCAGTTGTGGATCATGAGTTTGATGCTGTGGTGGTAGGAGCTGGAGGAGCGGGACTCAGGGCAGCTTTTGGACTGTCAGAGGCTGGCTTCAACACTGCCTGTGTCACCAAACTCTTCCCAACCAGGTCTCATACTGTCGCTGCACAGGTATAACAACATACTTTATATGTTTATTGAGGATGTAAATCAATTCATTGGTCAATAACAAATGTAAATCTAAGCTTTCTTTTCAAGTATTTTTTAACTGTATAATACAACTCTGGGTCGTAGGGTGGGATCAATGCGGCTCTGGGGAACATGGAGGAGGATGACTGGAGGTGGCATTTCTACGACACAGTGAAGGGATCTGATTGGCTGGGAGACCAGGACGCCATCCACTACATGACAGAGCAGGCTCCTGCAGCCGTAGTGGAGGTACGATCTGTCACACAGACACATATACATGCACAGCAGTGGTTATGGTAGCTGGCAAATCGTAGACTTTGACCATTAAAGATTCAAATCAAGAGAGGGTAAGCCATTCACTTAATGCTATTCAATGTACCACTGTGAAATAGGATTAGGGCGTAAAACCTTAGACACTTAAAAATTTATAAAGGTTAAATTGGAGAAGCTCTATTTTATTTTTCAGTCATACCACTGAAATGGCCCATTCTACCCAGGATTATCTGAGACACAATAATATCAGATGGGGGAACTGACGCTGCTCTTTCTTTTCCCAGCTGGAGAACTTTGGCATGCCATTCAGCCGCACTGAGGATGGGAAGATCTACCAGAGGGCCTTTGGAGGTCAGAGTCTTAAGTATGGAAAAGGAGGCCAGGCCCACCGATGCTGCTGTGTAGCTGACAGAACAGGACACTCGCTACTGCATACACTTTATGGAAGGGTAAGAACACATACTTCTCTGTCTTTTTTTCTCTGACTCAGTTCGTGCACTGAGAAACTTGAAACCATTTAACCGTATTTGTCTGCCTTTGTGACTTCCTGTTCAGTCGCTTCGTTATGACACCAGTTACTTTGTGGAGTACTTTGCCCTGGACCTGCTGATGGAAGATGGAGAGTGCAAAGGAGTGATTGCTCTCTGTATGGAGGATGGCTCTATTCACCGCTTCAGAGCCCAGAACACCGTTATCGCTACTGGGTAGGAGACACGTTCAGTTATTATTCAATCTTATCAACTACTACAGTGTGACAGTTAGTATGAGACACTTAAGTGTTCATGTTGTGTCACCAGAAGTGTGTGAAAGTTTAGAAACGACTCCTGTCTTTCCTTCCAGGGGTTATGGAAGGGCCTATTTCAGCTGCACATCTGCCCACACAAGCACAGGAGACGGAAATGCAATGGTGACCAGAGCTGGCCTGCCCTGCCAGGATTTGGAGTTTGTACAGTTCCATCCCACTGGTGAGTGAAGGAAATTATTAACTTAATAAACCACAGCCATAAAAAAGTTTTGTTAGCAGCATATGTTCTTATTTTAAAAGACGGTAGCTTGGAAGGTCCACAGCAACTAAATAATTGCTTGAAAGACATGTTTAGATTATTTGTAGTAATTTTAATCAGTAAACGTATTTTGTCAATGACAGTTCAAAGTCCATTGTTTTATTGCCTAACCATAAAGATGTGATAAGATGCTGTTCTTATGTTTAGTCTTATGTTTAATGCCTTTCTGTGCCCCCCTTTGATTCTACATTTTACTACAGATGTATGAAGAGATAATGAGAGATAGAGGTAGATGCTAATTATCTTTAGTGTACAGCTTAGATAAATTGCTGTTCAAGTCTATGGGAGGGGATTTATTGCTATTAATTAATTGCCTTTTGTCCCATTTACTTTATGGAACAATAATTACTGTTGTTAATTTACATTCAAAGGACATTTAAGTTAATGAGCAAGTTTGCCATGCATGTATAGTAACCCCGTACTTCTGTATGGCTACCACTGTGGCAAATTAATACATCTGCAGTTACAGATTGGTAAAATCAAACTGATCCATTATTCTGTTCAGACTCAGTTGTTTACATTGAGCCCCAGTAATAAATGTCACTTTCATAAAGACACATTCTCATGTTTATTTCTGTTCCTGCTGGACATTTGACACCAGAACCTTCAGTTGTGTATGAAGCAGGGCAGTCATGTGGCCTGTGGGAGTTTCCCAAAGTGAGACCCACAGCTCAGTATTCAGTTACAAATGCCTGTTTACATAAATGCAGCATGCATTGCATTGTTGAAAATGTTGTCGGTATGGATAAAAGAGTTTGACTGTAGTGTGACCTCAGTGTGCCATCAGATTAATAGATCAATAACAAGCTGACTCTTTAGTGTTACTATTACTCGTATTTGCATTCATTTTTTTTACACTAGATGCGAGCACTTATGGATATGGATTATGGATATAAAACTAACACACTCTTCTAGTAAAATTATAGTGTAAATACCAAGGTAAATATACTTAAGTGCTTTTCTGGCAGTGCTTGGTCCATAAAGCACAGTATCAGAATTGTTATTGGTGCCATAGCAGTAATGGCAATAAAACCTGAAAGATTTTAGATTGACATTGCTGATCTTGTGCTTCCTTGATGAAAATGCCATTAAAATTAAACTCAGAATTCCTATGATTTATTTCTAAGACCACTTATTTTTAATAGTTTAAATATATTATACTGTTGTACTGTTATTCATTCATCATTTGGATCCAATATACTGTTTGATGTCTTGTAAATAATTGTGGCCATGAGAGGAATAATATAGTACCCCATTTAATACTGAGTAGTATTGTGACTAAAATGTGAGGATTAGCCTCAAAATTAGTTTCCTAAGACATGAGTATCAACATATATTTGGCAAAATACTAAACCATGTCTCTGATTTTCAGCACAATGCAAGTAGGATAGACGTCCCTTTAACATGTGACTCCTTACAGGGATCTACGGAGCCGGTTGCCTGATCACAGAGGGTTGCCGTGGTGAGGGAGGCATCCTGATCAACAGCGAGGGAGAGCGCTTCATGGAGCGCTACGCACCCAACGCCAAAGACCTGGCCTCCAGAGACGTGGTGTCCCGCTCCATGACCATCGAGATCAGGGAGGGCAGGTACGGACAAAGCCTATGTTTGATGTGATGTGAACTGTTTGTCGGGAAAACAAAGGGTTTTAAGACAACTGAGCAAGCTGCTGCTGGTGCTTATTAACTCTCTTTATTCCTTCAGGGGTGTCGGACCAGAGAAGGACCACGTTTACCTGCAGCTTCACCACCTTCCTCCCCAGCAGCTGGCCACAAGGCTGCCCGGTATCTCAGAAACAGCCATGATCTTTGCCGGAGTCGACGTCACCAAGGAGCCCATCCCTGTCCTCCCCACCGTTCACTACAACATGGGTGGAGTACCCACAAACTTCAAGGGACAGGTACAGAAGTTGTGCACTTTCTCATCCACTACTCAGTGCTTCACAGCGAGCGTCCCCAACAACACTTTAATTCTTCTCCCTTCAGGTGATCACTCACACCAACGGTGAGGACAAGGTGGTGCCTGGACTGTATGCCTGCGGTGAGGCTGGATGTGCCAGCGTCCACGGTGCTAACAGGCTGGGTGCCAACTCACTGCTGGACCTGGTGGTGTTTGGCAGAGCCTGCGCCCTCACAATTGCTTCAGAGCACAAACCTGGTGAGGATCTTTGTTAACGCATTTTATTAGAATGAAGAATTTGTACATTTTAAATATTTTTTTTAATGTTTAACACTAGGTTGTTGCAGATGCAGCACTTTGTCATTTAGTAGAGGTGAATAACACATTGAGTCATGTAAAATCCATTTGTTTGAAGTTTAAATAACGCCACTGCGACAAAATGTAAATAACGGTTGTTTAGATCAACACTGAGGTCACAATTATTCATTCATTCATTCTTTTCTTTATTTGCACTTTCGCATTTCAGTAAACATCATTGCTTTTACTTCCATGTTTTGCTACATTCCTGCTAATGTACAAATCTTTGCATCAAATTAAGACTTAAAATAGGATCCTTTCTTCATCTGAATTCAGTGCATCTCCTTGAGGCGAAGTATAAATACAGTTGCGCACTTGCTAAACATCTCTTTATTGATAGACACTGCAATTTACTGATGCTCCCTAAACACTTCACATACTGGCCATAGTAGATGCTGGTTAGACAGCTGTGCACAATAAAGCCTCTCGTCTCCCCACTCAGTTACTACAGCATATGCAACAGGTGTGTGACCAAAAAGTATGTTACAGAGTGAAATAAGATGTCATTATGTACGATTTACCCAAGAGATTTCATCTACAAGGACTGCTTTCTATGAGTGGAGCATGCCGTTTTAAACTTCAGTACCACATTCAATCCTGTTCATTTAATTGTCTGAAGCCAAAATTGTGATAGTGATTAATGTTTGATCAACTGTGCAGCCCTACAGGATTATTTCTGACATCAGTGTTTTAGTACATGTTTGCCTTCTTGCTTCACCGGCTGACACTGGTGATATTGTTTTGTTTCCAGGAGAGAAACTGTCCCCACTGAAGTCCAGTGCAGGAGAGGAGTCTGTGGCCAACCTGGACAAGCTGAGGTTTGCCAACGGAAGTCTGAGAACATCTGAGATCAGGCTCAACATGCAGAAGGTACAAACACATTCACATGTAGATTATACCTATTTTTATTATTAGATGTTATGCAGTAGTGATCTGTATTCTACTTGATCCTGTGGTCAAAGAGATTCTGAGTTCATAAACGAACGCAAAATAATGTCTTTCTCCGCATCTGCCTTCAGACCATGCAGGCTCACGCTGCAGTGTTCCGTACCGGCTCTGTTCTGAAGGAGGGATGCGATAAGATGGACGCCATTTACCAGACCATGGAAGACCTTAAGACCTTTGACAGAGGTGCTGCACCACTTTTCTTGCCTTTTCTGTTGCCAGTTGTGTGTCTTTGTGCAAAAAGTTACAGTGCTCTTAGTCTGTGACGTAGAAGTTTCAATTTTTTTTCCTCCTTCTTTTTCCTCCAGGCATCGTATGGAACACAGACTTGGTGGAAACATTGGAGCTGCAGAATCTGATGCTGAACGCCGTCCAGACCATCCACTCCGCTGAACAGAGGAAGGAGAGCAGGGGAGCCCATGCCAGAGAGGATTTTAAGGTATATATATGTATCTGTATTTCTTTATCCATTGTTCCAGTGTTTTCACCCTGCTTCTTCTTTCTTTTAGTCATGCTCTAAGTTTTGGTGTCTAGCTTTGTTGTTTTTCTCTGCCAATGGGCAGTTTGGGTCAATCTCTCACTGTCCCTTTCTTGGCATAAATTTTTATCTGTGGACAATTGAAAAAAATAGTAATTGTAATTCCATATTCTTCATTACAGCCATTCTTCCCTCTGACAGAATTTCTTTTAACTATGTTCCAGGATCGTGTCGATGAGTACGACTACTCTAAGCCCCTGCAGGGTCAGGAGAAGACGCCCTATGATCAGCACTGGAGGAAACACACTCTGTCCTACGTCGACCCCAAGACTGGAAAGGTACAATCCTCTGCACTGTTTGTTGGATTTTTAACTGTTCTTCTAGCTATTATCAACTTTAAATGTCAGTATTGTTGTGATGTCTGATGCACTTTTGCTTTTGACCAACCTCAGGTGACCTTGGAGTACCGACCCGTTATCGACAGCTCTCTGGATGAGCAGGACTGCTCATCCGTTCCTCCTGCCATCCGCTCCTACTAAGAAGTTTTCCTCACGTCCCTACCTCTCTCCTCTAAAATCCACCTTACTCGAATGCGGAGTTAATGTAACTGCTATTTAAAAAGATGCATTTTCTGTCCCAGAGATGACTTTTTGGGAGAAATTCTGCTTTTTTTGTTGCACATTTGTATCCATTTTAGAGTTGTTAAATACAATACCGTCTGGTCAACTCCGGCCCCTTTGTGTCACATTCCTGCTCCTGTCCTTCATGTGTGTTTTGTCTTGATTCAATCCGTTTGCAGTTGATTGATATCAGCAAGGTTCTTGTGACCTCTCGCACTTTGTGAGCTGGTTTTGTATATATATCATAGGAATCTCAAGACAAAGGGCAGCTGAGACATTTTCAGCCTCCAGGTGTCGAACAAAAAAGAAAACTTAACGCGTTGCACCACTTTAGCCTGGCTTTTTGTGATGACATCATACTTTCATTTCTTCGTCTTGGATTGTGGTAAATGGTTCTTTGCTTCTCTCCTTATGGCCGATTGAAGAGATGATGGAAATGATTGTAATTTGAGACGCACATGCAGCCGAGCCACAAAGGGAGGTTTCAAGTATGTAAATATTGCATAAATGTACAATAAATATGGGGAGTTATACTATATGTACCAGTTAAAGCATGAGTTTGTCTCTACTCACTCACTGTGGCCTTCAGTTTGCATAGTATTTACCTCTTGTTAGACTTCAGGTGTGCGGTCTATGCTATTGTTCAGAAGATAATCAGCTGATCGAGCTTAAACTATCTGTAGTATCTCACTATGTATGTTAACCAAATTGAAGCTTAAATCTCTTCTGTCACATTATATCTTAGCTGTTGGCACGAAGGCTTCTTTATGCATTTTGGTGTTGATGTTGCTTTCTCTGAACACTGAAGAGTCAGTTAAGTGTTGTTCCAGAAGTTATTCGTTATTCTGAGTGCATCATTCTCAACTCTAAATGCTTCATGAGCAGTAGTTTTAGAGGTATTCTCCATTAAATAAAGCTGTGTGTGGTGAAGAATTGACAGGCAATTACCACTTACCACATTTACTGCCACTCCATAAACAAATTTTAAGGTGAAGGTTGCTCACAATTTTGGCACTTCTAATGCTGAACAAATTAACATGCCTCTTGTAATAAACCGATGAAAGGGTGACTTAATTTATTTGCCTGTTTGGGAGAAAAAGTAAATTTTTCTTCTTGTTTTGCCATTTGTACTTGTTTTCATATGTTCAATAAAGTGTAGCCAGTGAATAGAAACAAAAGCTCTTGGATTGTTTTTGTGTACTGGGATGGTGGTGGACAAAAGAGTTATACAATAAATCCACCATGTATGAAATGTTATATTATTTGGACCTTTTATGAGGTATAAATACAATTTGTGGTTACAGTGACTTGAAGCTTTTTGTCCCTCTGGGTGGCAGCAGAGGCACATCGTTGAACCAGTTGCTCTGCCTTAAATTACATCAGTGTAGATGAACAGTTCCTGTGATGCTCATTTATAATGTCTGTTCCTTATCTTACCTCAGCCGTTTACATCATCCTGGGAAAGGATGGAGTAATGGTGAGAGGTGCTGTTCTTCTGTAACATCCTGCTGCAGCTTGTAGATGTCAGTAATTACTAAACAAACACTGAGGTAACCTGAGCCCATTTCACACCCCTGCCAGCTGTAACAGCCACGCACGGAAAGGTCACAACTAAGAGGGATGGAGTTAGCTGGCACTCCCTCTGTTAACACAAATGAAAGGATTGTTAAGGGGGTAAAAACTTAGTTTACCTTTACGCCCTGTATTGAATCAGCTGTTGGCTACTAACTGCACTTGTATGGTTTCTGGATCGTGATTTCATGAAAAACCTTCCTCATAACAACAGTAAATTACATTAGAGGCTCAGTAGAGAAGGTGGCACATGTAATGGAAGTGACATTGAAGTTAAAAAAAAAAGAACATTGTGGTTAATTAATGAAAAAACATCTCAGTCAGAAGCCACGCATTCCCATGACATGCATCAGGACACCTAACCCACTATGACTTTTAACAGCTGCAGTTATGATTCTGACAGAGCCACGGCATTTTTGTTTTGTTTTTTGTTTTGTGTTTTCATTTTCTCCTTTTTGTTTGAGATAAACACACTTTATTGTATTGAGACCTTGAACTGGCTCTGTGCTTCTTACAATCCCGCTCTTGTCTCATGTAGCGGACTAAGGTGCAGAACATTCCAAGTCGACACACAGATAATCCAGACTGTTTCTCAGAGCTGTAAATTTGATAAGAAACCATTTCAGAAGAAAGCTAACCCAAAACTCACACCTAAATGGAACATCTGCAGAGCGATGTTTACATCAGGATGGCCAATCACGGCCCTCTCGGAGACAACAGGACGTCTCCCTCCTCCACCAGAATCTGATAAAGGTCAAATAAAATGCCAAATGTGAGGAAAACCACACCTCGGGAGAAGAGGGGATGGCATTCTTCACAATGACCTCCTGACCTTTCTCTCCTCCTAATACACAGAACTTTCTTTACAATTATTAAGTGAACAGTTTTAAATGCCAAAATGAAAGAATTCAGCATCATTGGAGTGATGATCCCAACATCTGGACTCGATGATACCAGGTTGATCAGGACCAGCCTGGAAGGAGAACACGTAGAATCTGAAGTGTTTGTGGAGAAGCACACATGAGACACAAACGCCCCCTACTCTCTCTGTCACCCACCACAGCCATAAAAAACACAGAGACTTTTTATCCTAAGCATATATTCTTCCAAGTCTTATTTTTCTTATCATTGAATGTATATGCCTGTATTCTTAGTTACATTATAAGTTTACTTTCATGGAGTCTAAAAGTCTACACATTTAGTGTACACATTTTATTATTATCTCAGGAACCATGAGATAAACATGTTATGTTTGGTGTCATTCTAATCACATAGTGGGATTTCAGATTTGTGATCATCATAGACTTAACAATTGGATTTGCATGTTTAAGAAATAATCTTAAAGTTAGTTCTAAAAGTATTTGGCCTCTGACCTCTCCTGCAAAGTGAAGCTCAAGACCACCAATTGGGATGGAAAAAGCCACGGTTGGTTAGATGCTGATTTGAATTTGGCTCCAAAACTTTCTATATAAAGAAAGTCACTGGAATGCAACCTGGGCTTTTTATTTGAGGGGCTTTTTACTTTCCTTTCACAGGGCTTTTTCCTAAACTCTTTACAGAGATCTTTTTGTTACATGATGGCTTAACTTTAAAAAGGGGTACATAAAGTTGGCCTTCTTAAGTTAACTTTAATAATGCAACAGCGCAAATGAGCTTTGACTCTTAGTATTTTTACTTTGGCACATTTTTACAACTATACCAAAGTGCCACCTTGTCTCTGCGTTCCTGAACCAACTCATCCAGCAGATCCTCACAGCTACACATCCTGCAGCGGACTCCCTCTCTCTCCATCAAAGGCTACACAAGTATCGTTTTCCTTCTGCTGAACGGGTGAATTTATAAATTACAACTGGCTTACATTCTAAAGTGATTCTAAATCCATCACCTTTCTACCAACTGCTTCCAGTGACGATCACAGTTAATTAGTTTATCTGCATTTATTCATTCATCCATTCACCGTTTATTGTTTGTTAGTAGTGATAGTTAATAAATGTTTGTGTATAATTATCATCGGTTCTATCGTGTATTTCTTTGTTTGGGAACTGGAGGTCAATGAAATCAGAGTTTACAACTTTTGGTAATGAGACTGATCAATACAAGTAGATTTGATAAATTTATGATTATTCAACCTGAATATTCTTGATAAATGTTTCTTAGATGGCCTAATTTAAATATCTAAGTGGTGCCCCTGATAAACGAGTGCAAATTTAATCACGAAGTGTAGTTTCTACATATTTTGGTTCCCGTGTATGAGGCTTCATTTTATTATTATGCTACATTTTATTTTGGCCCCCCGTGTGAGGCTATTTCTTCTACAAATATATTATTATTACTACACTCACAAGCACTAGTAGAAAAGCAATCTGAACTGATGACTTTCAGCTGCAGCGTCTTGTTCCTCTTGGTAAAGCACTTTACATCATCAGAGGCAAACTGTTTGTCATGTTTAGACTGTCTGTCCTGGATCTCTTAGGGTTAAAAAGCAGATGTTTGGCTGTTATTAATGGCTTCCAGAGCAGCTGATCCAAGCCTGCAGAGATTTTTTACTCACAAAACACTCTTTTCCCTAAAACAATCACGTCTATGTTGCACATCACAGCATGAAACCAGAGCTAATAACTTTCAGTACCTGTCCTTAAATGGGCTTTAAAATAGATGCCGTGCAATAAAAAACAGAGGAAATTACATACACACACAACTTAAATGTAAAACAGTACTATAAACACAAGTAAACTAGAAGAAATCAAAAGGAAGCACCTGAGGAACACATGCCTGACGCTTTTTAAAAAACTCTTTAACTTGGGATTATCCATTTTAAGGTCTGTGGCCAAAAAGTTCCCCTGAACAGAGAAAGCCATGTCTGTGTTATCAGTTGTATTATATTAACCGATAAGCCATTTTTAAGACATAATTAGACACCAACCACAGATTTATTTCTGGCCACAAACAAAAGGTTACATAATAGGGTGATGGGATATGATATGAGTACCAACGGCCAAATTACATGCCACATTTTGCAGGGAAATCCCAGAGAATGGTACAGTTGAAATGGAGAGTACGCTAGAAAGGCAGGTGTGAAATTACAAAATGAAAAGAGGGACGGTAACCTGAGGAGGGAGTAAAATAAGGAAGAAAAATTGAAAAGCAATGTGAAAGTGAATGAGATTACAGATATGTGCAATGAAAGCAGAAGGGCAAGTAAAAAGGAGGAAATGTGGGTGTGGCTGAGAGAGCAGAGACAAAACATTTATCATAATAGCCTTTGGAGCACATACAGTGACTCATAATGACTCCCAAACCCAAGGCTGCTTCTCCAGACCTGCTCTCTAAAGTCATAGTGCTTCTGACATCTTGAAGCCATTACTGACATCCTGAAGTTTTTTGCTCCGGCCCATCAGTGGCCGGTGACCTCCAGATCAACTACAGGTCACAGGCTTTGAACCTCCAGGAAAAGCCTGGATGACAACCGTAAATAATGTATTGATGATTGGAGAGACAGAGGAAAGCTCAGAGATGGAGGGTTAGCAACCCAAGCTGCAGATCTCCAGAGGGTGCTCCAACAAATATGCCACAAGGAGCCCCTCAGACCAAAACCCCCAAGGTGGCCCAAGAAAGGGAGAGAAAGAGCATCCAGAATGGACGGATACACTGGTCACAGACCAAGCTAATGAGCAACTGACTACCAGTGCAGTCGCAGTAAGGTCTGCAAGAGAAAGAGACCTAACAAACCATAGTGCCAGTAACTAATACAAAACATCCAAGCACCAAGAAAACTACAGCCCAAAGTAGACCATCAGAACATTGCTGGTTCTGGTGCCTTGATGCCAACAGAGAGTTGGAATGGCAACAGTTTGACAAAGATGTGGATTTGGATGTGGTCGCTGAGGGTGTGAACCAGAATCTCCACACTTGCTACAGTAAAGAAGGAAAAAGAGGTGAAAGCTAATCCAAGTGGAAGCACATAGAGGTTTGGAGGAAACTCTCTACAGCAGAATGGAGGGTATAAGCAAGTAGGGGGCCTGGAAATGGGAAGATACAACCGGCTGAGAGATCGCCAGGGCAAAACTCTGGAGGGCAGAACCACACCAGTTCAACTTCTTATTCCAGTTGTGTATAATTTCCTTCCCTTTCAACTTTTTGAGCTTTGGGCCTGGTGGGTTCACTAGCTCTGCTAGAAAAGGGAATCCTTGGAGCATATTGTCAGTGAATGTAGGCCTTGGTAGGGGTAATATCATTGACACTATGACCAAGTCCTACAGGCAGTAGCAGATAACATCTGAACCCTCAACACCAGCACCTTTGGTGTAAAGACTCAGACGGCAAGAGATTGGCAACTCCTGGTCAACCTATGGGAAAAAACTAAGACACCAATAGCCACCACACTCAGACCAGACATGGTCCTGATGGCCATGGCAATCAAGCAAGCTGACTGTTCTTTTGGGAAGAATGAATGACTACGGCACAAGAAAGGAACACAGCCAGGTATTTAGTTCAGGTACCTGAATAGGTGAAGGACCTGCTGTAAGGGACTGCTTAGACCAGACTCTACACTGTCCTGGGACTCTTGGAGTTTTGTGGACTACAAGAAGAAGAGTCATTTAGAACATCTTTGAAACCACTATAAAGGCTTTCTATTGGATTTAGTTGAAGAGGGGTGCAGCATAATGTGCTACCTGGATCACCCAGCTGAGGGTGTCTGATGTTAAGACCTGTTGACTCCAGGTTCATCACTAATGAAGTGACCAGGTTGCAGCACAAAGAAAGAACTAACGTGTCATAATGTGAGAAAAAGATGGAAGCAGTTACAGTGTATGTACTTTACTGGCTTCCATCCAAACAAAAGTATTTCTAAAATGTCAAGACCACGCATCATCTGACGCACATGAATAGAATTCTTGGAAAATCTGGTGGTGACCTTCCAAACAGACCTACAGTCAGATCCTGTGGTCTATTGTAAGCAATTTCTCGTCTAAAATGCAGCACTCTGTGAAAGCAACCCAGTGCTAATTCCATTACACTAATTTCATTACACTAATTTTATTTCATCATTCCAGCTCTACAGATTAATAAGGCATGTCAGATCATTTGTCACTCCATGTAAGGCCAAATGGAAGTAGGATCAACAGATCAAAGAGACAAAGTAAAGACAAGGTAGAAGTAAGTCAGAGAGAGTAGAGATGGGATTGTGATGCAGAAACGCAATACAAAAATATTACACGTTGTGTTGCTTGATTGCAGAAAATACATGTAGCCTCTGGTTCACTGCTTGATACCAACATATAATACTACTACTATAACACTACCAGCTTTGCGACAGCAGCATAAATGTTCTTATATATAGCGACAAACCCTGTCAGGGTCTGACCATGATATGATAAAAATCTAAGTAAACCAGACAATAGAAGTGGTTTTTCTCTCAGTATGCTTTATTTCTAAAGATATTCAATATACAGTGAGAACTTTCTTTTTCAGGTTTGGTAAAGAAAAGGACATCAGGACAACATATGACAAACTACATCCAGGCAAGTGATACTAACACAATGCAGGCCTCAAAACAAGTTGAGCCAGAGCCACTGATTGAGCAACTGGCTGTTTCTGCCATAATGGCCCCACTGTTTATACTGATTTCGTGAGAAGCTGCGTGCTCTTATTTAGCTGGAATAAACAAAATTACTTTGGCGCAATTGAAAAATGACGAGCAAAAGAGGACTGGATCCGTATTTAGCATGCACTTTCAGGTCAGAAACACTTTGATGACAAACAGATTGCTGCTGCTTTTCTTTTTTACTGGTTCAACATGAGCTTTACAAAACTAAAAGTAGAAAGCTTGGTTAGATTCTTAAAACATGATTTTGTACTTTTAAGAGAGTTTGAAGTATTAGTGCATATTTTTCCAGCAGTTCTGTTGAGAAGGCACAATTTCATCTTTTTGAACAATTTCACAAAATTCATAATGAAATCTGACATACTTAAAAGCTACAGCTGATAATCATTTGCTTTGAATTAATAAACTCATAGGGTTACTCATTTGAAGTCTAAGCTAAGGCTGAAATGTAAAGGCATCAAATTTGGAAAATATTTTTCATGTCAAAAACAGATTGAGTATTGAGAGGCACTTTTAAGATACAGTAACCATAACAAAGACAAGGGTGAGGATGAACCCCGCGATACCGAGTCCCAGTCCCACGTGGTTCAGTGTCCTCGCCGTCCTGCTGTTGCGCTCTGCCGTCATCCGGTCGCCGATGTTGTTCGCTTGCTGGGTCTGAAGGTGAGAAAAAAAAACTTTTCAAGTCATTCTCTGCTCCAAAATGTGTTTTTTTTTATTTTATTGTTGCTTTATTTTGATATTTGATATGATTATTATGCACATACAGACATTCATTAGGTGAGCATAAGATGGGGATAATTGTGCATTTTAAGATTCCAATGTGAAAAAAGTATTTAGATATCAATTAAAAGAAATACAAAAAAAGTAAACAAATCAAATGACATATAAAAATTTAATCATATTTACAAAAGTCATTAAATAGAATATAAACATAAGGAATAGCCAATAATGTATATTTGCATTTTTATTGGGTACAAATCTAATTCAGGCATAAAAATATTCATGTTTGGGAAGGACTTATAGAATCTTGCAAACTGTATGTGAAGTTTAACAATTACATTCCATATATATAAGATTTGTCTTGCAGCTCAAGTATTTGTTATTCCATTTAAATTTAGTAATAGTGTTTTTATTTTTCAAGGATAATTGCGAAAGAATAAACGTCTCTAGTTCCTTCCATAAAGCAGACGAAGCGAGGCAGAGACTAAATAAATGCATGACTGCTTGAATTAATATCCATTTCAATGAATATAAAAAAGCTGTGGTACATACATAAATGTTATGTATGAAACAAAGATTTGTATGTTACGGTTGCTCCACAGTATATCAGTTACTTGATTAAATGTTTTGAGCATAATGCAGCTTCTAAGACCGTAAAGCCTGCTGATTGCACTTAATATAAACTTTAAGCTGAATACATTTGAATCACATTGTGGGGTATAAAATTCCAAAATCATTCTAGGAGTTTTTAAACATTTTTTAAGTCATTTGATCTTAAATTAAGAAATTGTTTGACGCCAAGTCCTCTGTCTGCTCTCTCTAAACGGAGAATTTCTTTTGTAAGATGTTAATATGAATACAAATTTGAATTGAGCAGTTACTAATGTTGTTACAGAATCATCAATAACAAACAGTGACTGTGTAGGACAAACAAATCTTTATACATCTTTGGCTTTTGTCAATAATGAGGATAGTGGGGGAATTGTAACTAATTAACCCCCTTTGAGAGCTTCCAGTTGGCAGTTTCATCCATTATCTTTTCGCAAATTGAGTTTTCTTAGTTTTTCTTAGTTTTAGGGGAACATTTAAGAGCCATAAGAATGGAAATAAGAATACTAAGATGTTTTATACATTAACTTGAAAAAAGTTTCTCTTCAGCTTCATATAATCATTCAAAAAAATGTATTGAGCCATAGACCCGAAGATTCCCAAACATCACAATTAAATGTAATGCACTTTGTTGCGATTTATTTATCTGAAATGAAGGTGAGTATCTGTAAGCAGGATGTGCTTTGGTAGAAAATCCTGGTCCACTAGAAACCCGAGTGCAATCTTGAGTTTACTAAATGAAAAAGTAAGTAAGTCCAATATTCTCTCTTTTCTAACTCTGTTTTTGGTCTCCACCAACTCTTGAGGGATCATCTGACTCTTTAGTACCTAGAAGGTGCATTGAGCTCACCAGCTAGCCATTAACCCTGTCTGTCTGCTGTTTCCTCATGGGATCGTGGCACGCAGTTGTCTTGGGAGTTTTTTGGCCGAAACATTTGTGGATCAGATGGGTGACATTGAACCAAAACAATGAGCTCAAAGACGATAAAATGCTCTCTGCTGGTTTGTCAGTTTGAGTCATGCCTTTCACACAGATGTAGTCATAGACTGTTGATGTAAAAATATACACAACTGCTGCTTAAAGTAGAATATGTCTAATCTGAAGATTTCTGGGGAAAACATGCAGTGTTGGCAGAAAAAAAACCCCATCTGGGTTTCATAGTTTACATGGACACTCCCACTGAAAAGTTAATTTGTCTGACTGGGATTGTTGGCACATGAAAAATAAACACCTTTACATAAGAGGAAAACTATACGTCTGGCCTGGTGGAATAGCAGGACATGCACCTGCATTACTAACTTCAGCCTATACAGTCCGTGTGTTTCTCTTTGAAAAGTTAGATTTATAACAGTGCAGTGTTGTTGAATTGAGATTTTTTAAAACGCACATGTATGACCGTCATCATTCACAAACATAGTCATGGCAGCACGTCACTGTAGATCAGTAGGAACCTTTATCAAACGTAGTGGAGTCAGAGGTGCTGCAACAGAGTTTACTTTGCTGAAACCAAACTATCAAACGGCATTGTGATATGACAGTTCCTGTGTTTGCCAAACCTGAACAGGAACTGAAAGCAATCATTACTGGTTACTCTGGTTAAACTGTAATTTGTGAGATTTACAAAGCAAAGTTACAGGATGTAACGTGTGCAGACGCGTCTTTTTCATACAATACAAACTGAGTGGGTGGATTCAGTCTAAATCACGTATTTGTCAACACTTTAAAAAAAAAAAACCCTGCAGTATGAAGATAAAGGAGGTTTTCAGATAAGCTCCAGCATGTATGACAATAAAAGTGCACCAAAGTATTGAGAAGGTTTTCCATGAAGGGACATACAAAGATGGTTTAATTAAAAAAGCAAATATTGAAGGTAGATACTGATCTGGGTATATTATTGAGACATTGTTAAATATGAGTGTGAACTAAAAGAGCTGCCACATTTTGAGAGAACAGTCCGAGCATGAAGCTTATAATAAACTTTATTCGTTTTTGCCCTTTTCATGGAAAAAAAATCAAGCTCAAAGTGCTTTCCTAATGAAATAAAACTCCAGCTCACACCCCTATCACATATCTGTGTGTGAATAAGTGTTTGAGAATGACCGGATGTGTGTTTTGCAGATAGGCTATGTTTGCGACTGTAAAGCTGGTCTTGATTACCAGCAGCTGTCTTGCTCGCGTGTCCTAAAACTCAGGTCTTCACGGCTGTACATAATTAACACAGAATCGTCTCACAAGCAAACTCTGCCTCCTAAATCTTTCATTGGACAGTTTTAGTTTCAGATAGACATGAAATGTGGGAAAAGAGAGCAGGGGAACGACATGCAGCAAAAGTCTGGTATTTTTAAACATGTGGTATGTGCCCCAACCACTGAGCCTTTGGGTCGCGCCTTAAGTTTAAAGGCATTTCAAGTATTTCAAGGTTTTCTTTTTTATTATAATTTAATTTAGACTAGTAGATGTTAAGGCATTCTTTAAAACTAAATATTGAGCCAGTTAGTCCAAGTATTTTAGTTATCATAAATAACTCCCTATCCTTTGGCATATTTTTCCTATTATTTTAGATCTTGTGTTTTATGAAATTTTGTTTTTAAAATTAAGACTTTTAAGATTTGTCTTCATAACACTGAGCTCGCTCTCTTTAGGGTCATTAACGGTCGAGTGCTGTCTTCAAATGTAGGTCTTTACTGTTTGGATTCTCCTCAGTCAGTGATGTAGATGTAATTGGTGGGGCATCTTCTTTGAGTGCCACACTGTCCTGCGGAGTTCCACAGGGGTCCGTTCTGGATCCTTTATTATTTGTATTTGCTCAGATTGATATGACAACTGTATGTCCCACCTCAGTAGGTAGTAATGATATGTCCTTCTTACTGTCTTGCCTGGCTGACATTAAATGCTGGATGCCCAGAACATTACTCAGTCTCACTGACTCCAAAACAGAAAATATCAAAATCACCCTTTGTAGCTGTAGAATCTAAGCCAAGGATCTTATGTCTGGTTTGGGACCATTAGACACTTATATTAAACAAGAGACCCGAAATCTGAGACTGGTTTTTGATTCATGTCTTTTTCTTCATGCTCGTGTGACAAAAGTTGTATCCCCGCATTCATCATTAAGGGAAACATTCATAAGCTTCAAATAATTCAAAATGCTGCTGCTCAACTTTTAACTTGTTCCGGTAAAAGCGACCACATTACTCGAGTTTTTCCTGGACTACACTAAACTATAGAATATCCTCCCGGAGGATCTCAGACTGTAAGTGTCCTTCTTTTATCATAAGGCTCCTTCTTAATCAGTTTTATTGGGGTTATTTTATTTTGTTCTTGGATGTTTTACGTTGGTCTTTATGTATTTTATTTATGTTGTCCTGCTTGTTTTTTTCTTAAAAATCCTTTGCATTGTGGTCATTTTATTTTTGTTCTTTTATATATTTGGTGTCTCATCTGCTTGGTTTCATCCTCTGCAGTTGAATGTGTTAAAACTCTATATAACTATATAAATAAAGCTATTTTTATTCTTCTTATTATCATGTTTTAGCTAATCTTAGGCCCCGTCCACACGAAGCCGAAACGTGTATCGTTTCCAAAACGTTCTTCGTACAGACGGAGCCGTTTCAGTAAATGTGACCGTCCACACCATTGAAAATTGAGCAAGTTAGAGTTATTTAAATAGTACATGCACCATTGACATCAATATAATCAGCGGGGCGAGCCAGGGCCAGCTGCCCGCACCAAGATGGCTGCCATGTTGCTACGTTGGCGGATCACGCTTGAGTCATCTAGTGTTCTATGTATATCTACGGTCCACACGAATTCACCTGAAATGACTGAAAACGATGTAAAACACATGCCAGGCCTGTTGGTGGCGCTGTGACGGCGTAACGGAAACTGGCGGCGGGACTTTAGGCATGCACAGAAATCTGATATGATGTAAACATAGAACATGAAGTGGCGTATTGTGTTTTCCATATCTGTTTGGTGAACACGGTGATAATGCAGAAAAAGTATACTTTGCTGTTATAGTGATAACAGGGTGAGTAGTTTCAGCAGTACACACCAACACTGTACGGCAGATCGGAAGAGCGTCGTGTAGGGAAAGAGTGTAGATCTCGGTGGTCGCCG
>OMNN01016501.1:1468-23617 GCA_900302755.1 Chromis chromis
TAGCCTGTCCGTCCTTGGGAGTAGGATCTCTCCTTCATTGTGGTTCTCCCGGAGGTTTCTTTTTTCCCACTGGGTTTTTTGAGTTTTTCCTTCCCGAAGAAGGAGGGTCATAAAGGGCAGGTGATGCCTCGGACTGATCCATTGGCCTCATCGACTGTTGGACTCTTTATTAGACTGTTTACTTGTCTTGTTTATCAATTCAATGAGCTCTGTAAAGCACTGTGAGACACTCTGTTGTGATATTGGGCTATACAAATAAATTGAATTGAATTGAATTGAATTATCTTTGTCATTAGTAGAATAAATGTTTATTGAACCAACAGCATCCTTCTCAAGTGTCTCAAAGGCGGAAATATTTTTGTATGAGTCATTATATGAGTCATTATAACATGGACAATATATATAGAATAACAGTGAGTGTGAATGTCATGTATTATTGTATCAAGTCGTGGCAGCAGCAGGTTGAGCAGCACAGTGATGGTCTCTGGTGTTACAGTAAAATGACTCATAAGTAAATGGGTTAAAGTAAAAAATTAATACAAATGGAATTTTTTTTAAGGGTTTACAGATACATAGGTGCATGTGCAGCCGCCACTGTGCTACCAAAAGGAAAAGACTACAAAAGAACAGAGTTACAGAAAGGCCTGAAGATGATTCAGAGAGGTGGTTCATACAGAATAGCAAATAGGCTATTTTCTTGTAATATGCATTGTGCAACTATCATATTTAAATTTTTAAATAATAATTTTGCTTACACTAGTCAAACAAAATGTAACATATTTGAGTATAAGAAGTATGATGCAGTTCCTGTTTTGTCAAGTTCTATAGGCCATACCGCCTTGTGGATGCCCGATCCCGTCAGATCTTGGAAGCTAAGCGAGGTAGGGCCTGGTCAGTACCTGGATGGGAGACTGTGAGGGAACACCAGGAAGTCTGGGTGAATGCAGTGTGAGAGTGAGTGGTTGGTGGTGGTCGGAGGGGCCGATGGCGCAGATTGGCAGCCTCGCTTCCGTCAGTCTACCCCAGGGCAGCTGTGGCTACATACGTAGCTTACCACCATCAAGTATGGAGGGAATGAATAATGCAATGTAAAGTGTCTAGAAAAGCGCTATATAAAACCAATGCATTATTATTATATGAAGTCAGTCTACTCGTGTGAGTATACACCGATCAGGCATAACATTATGACCACCTGCCTAATATTGTGTTGGTCCCCCTTATGTGCTCAAAAATGCTCTAAACCATTGGGCATGGACAAGAGGACCTCTCAGGGTGTCCTATGGGGTCTGGCACCAGGACGTTGGCAGTGGATTCTTTGATTAACAGAGGCCCCACTACACAAGCCTGAGTACCCAAACTTGGTGGTCAAATCAAATCAAAAATCAAATCAACATGTTGGGCAATTGTCATGTTCCTCAAGATGTTCCTGATTGTTTGATGTTTTTGCCATGTGGTGGCGTGCATTTTCCTGTGAGGGTAGGCCAGTGAAATTTGGGATTACCATTTGCATGAGGGAGTGTGCTTGTTCTGGGACAATGTTTATTTGGGTGTCTAAGTTTCATCAACACGGATGTCAAAATCCAAGGTTTTTCAGCAGAACACCACATAATACCAATATGATCAATGCTATTCACTTCACCTGTCAGTGGTCATGTGGCTGATTGGTGTATTAAACAGTAACTGTGTGACAGTAGAAGGATGTACCATCCCTCCCATGTCAGCTAAACCCTCTTGCAGCTCTGTCACACTAACATGTTTGCTTTGCTTTAACTCTCTGTCTAGCATTTCTATCCTAAAGTTTTCTTTGTAACTGCCAGTTCTGAATGGTATTTTGGACAGTGAAAAATTGCATGCTGAAATTGCTCTGCTAGTGTTTTACACCCCTCTCCTTCTTTGTAGGCATCAGTTACCTTCAATTTCGAATCATCAGTCAGTTGCTTAAAAGAATCCACAGTTCTTGTCAGTGGTCATAATGTTGTGACTGATCTGTGTATGTTCATGCACATTTTCACATGAAAAATGAAAAGATTTAAACAGCATGTGCATGCCTGAAAAAAACAATGTGCAATGGCAGTCATAGTTAAAAGCAAACCTTTTCCCTTGACTCACTGATTTACTGAAACACCACTGATCATGCTATATGCCCTTAAATACTTTAAGGTATTTAAGTCTCTAAAGAAAAATACCAATGGCTACAGCATAAATGGTAATAAAGGGTCCAGTCTGAACTTTATTTGGCCACTACAGGGTATCACCTTGAAAGGTTGGAAATAATTGAACATCAAGAGGCTCACTCATGATTACCTTAATCATCTTTCTCTTGGAAAGGTCATTTTACAGTCTGGTTAACTACAGACAATAAGAATCAATGACTGGTAAATGACGGCATTCAAAAGAGCTGCTAGTGTTAATGTCTAATGGGCAAGCTAACACTATTTTAAAGAGATTAGCAAGATGAGGAATAGAGTACGGAGCCACATGTGACATGGCATGAAAAAAGTCTGAGCATTAAACAGTGGATGACTGCAAAGTAATTTGCCACCTCTGCTCTTTGCCGAAGGTACTAAACGGTCACTTCATGATTACTTTTTAACCTTTTTAACCAATGTAATAAATCTGTCAAATGGGATGGTACTTTCGAAGTAATTCCCACCAGTCGACATTGAGCAACACACTCTGTTTTGGTTTTGAATTAGCTCAACAGATGGCCGCTGTTACATAAAAACCTTGTAACTTCACTTTAGGTGGTTTTAATGTTTTATGTTGTCATGGTAGAACTTGTTAAATAATGTGGTTTCAGAGAAAAATGACTGCAGTTAATGAAGTTCCACTGACAATCAGCAAAAAACTAGTTTGATACCCTGAGAAGTATTACAGCTTTTGTTAAGAAGCTTCTAAGCGGATCATTGGACATGATTTGAAACATTCTAAAAGTTCTGTTTCGTACCAGTGTAGCTATCCCTTAATGATATCAACTAAATATAACTGATTGTTTCTTTAATTTCCATTTTAGCCCAATTTATTTTTTACAAAATGAGCAACAGTAAACGCTTAACTGATATTAATGTATACCATGCAAAACCAAAAGGGGTTGTTGGGTTGTTAGATTTTCACTCTGAGAAAAACTTAAAGGGTTGTACTTGGTGCATGTCATTCACACACACAGAGACACACACACACACATAAAACCACATGCACTATCAATCGTCTCTGCACATTCCAGTAAAATTCAATTGCAGTGATCTGTTATTGTTCTGTCATCAAAGCTATTTTTCATCTCAGGCGAGGCAAGGCATGAGGAAAATATTTCAGCGATATCCTCTCCACCGTCCAATATATTCAAAGGTTCCTGCAATGCATGTCCACGCTTAATCCAAACACACATGCAATCCAGTATTTCAAATGAGTGTGCCTTTCATTCTGAGTATACATTACTTCTGCAAACGGACAATCAATTTGATGAACGGGAGTCAATACTTAACGGCTATTGCCAGAAATGTGAAGGGCATTTTGTGTAGTGTCGCGTATGAAATGGAAAGATTGCTTTTAGGCATCACTCTGGTAGCTTCAGCTCACAAGCTGCTCCACAGCACCAGAAAAAAAAGCTGCTGGCAGGAACATCCACTTGATCTCTGCCACTTGCAGCATGAATAAAAAAACAATATTAAAATATTGTATTTCTGTTTGGAAGAGGAAGAAAGTGGGATGGGTAACAGGTCCCGACTGCCAAAAGAGAAGATTTACAAGTGGGATGGGAAGACAAGTCCACACAAAGTCAAAAGTGCAACGCAAAAGTTTGAGCTGCTTTAAGTGACCTGCAACTTTCCTAGCAGGCTAAATTGCAGAGTAATGTTCTCCAGTGTTTTTTTAAAACTTTCAGAGTGAAGAATTGTTTAAAAAATATATACCATGTTGTGGTATCATAACAGGTTGTACTGCTATTCAGCACTCAACATTTGTGCTTTGACAGCACCACAAGGTATCAACACCTATTTGACAGTCACCTTGAAATTGATCATTCGACAACATACACGAATCATTACAATGGGATCTGAAGCTGCATGGCAAGTTAAAGAATTTTGTGAAAAGAAGACAACAAAGAAACAAAGAAAAAGACAGACACAATAGCAAATTATAGGGAAAGAAATAACATTGTTCTCTATGGCTTTTACTTATGCGAGTTTCTGTTCTAAATTTAATCGAAGTGGAGAAGCTCAGACTGACCCTGTGTGGATAGAATTGTGCAAAAAGCCCACTGACACCAGTGATAAGCTTTTCTCCAAACTCTCAGCCAGCAATTTAAGCCTTGTGCTTTCGCCATAATCCCTCCCAGATTCACTACTGGCTGACATATAGAGGAGTATCTACCCTAACTCTTGCTAACTTGAATATTTTTAGTAAATTGCAGGCTTTTCAGTTTGATATTAGATTGTGTTGCCATCGCTATCAAAATCCAAAGGAGAGTCTGTTATTTTAATGTATTTATTTCAGCAGAGTATAATGATAGTTGTGTGCATTTAAAGGGTGCAATGTGCAAATATTCCACAGTTTTCACATCAGCTTTATCTGGCAAATTACAGAGCAATAATAATGCAACCCTCAAACAAAAATGATACCAAGCAAATGATATTAAAGTGGATTAAAATGAACCAGAGTTTCCCAGTTTATATTCACTGTGATCTGAAGCTTAAAGACAATGAATCTACAATGCCAAAACGTGAATGTACTATGCAGCAGGCACAATGAAGTTATCTCACATTTCATCATGATTAAACCTCCAGGGAGAAGATACTGCCTCATGTCCAGGCATGTCAAACATCATGTTGTCGGTAAAATACTCCGGAGGTCACATGTATGAAATTTGTAGTGAAATAAAAAAGTTAAAAACCAGAGCAACAGCAAATCTCATTTTTGGCACCTATCTTGAAGGAATTTCACATTAAAATTTGATACTCTAGATTACTCCTATTCATAGTTTATTTATTGTTGAGGCTTTTATTGAGGTAAAACTGTGCCCAGACTACTGATCAGTTCAGTGTTAAGAGCTTTGTGAACGTGATGAACAATTTTCAAAGACTGGAAATTCTCTCAAAGTGAGTGTTGTTTAGAAGACAAGCTTGAAAAAATGTGAACTTGTCATGAATGGAAGGTCTCCGATGCCGCTTACTTAACTATAATAATAGCTTGAATGTTAGTTGCATTGCATACCTGTATCCATTATCCGTTTCAAGATATTTGCTCCGATTAAACACTACTGTATTTGTCCTAACAAAGGTTGATAATACCTGATAATATCTCATACCCAACAGCAAACAACATCTAATAGAAGCTACAAAATGTGTGTTTTGTTTGCACTTGCTTTTGACATTAGTGAATTTACATGTTTTTTTCCTCTCTTGGTAATGACAAGCAGACACGCTGCTACTTTACCCAGCGCAACTTTATTCCCTCAGTGAGGAGAATGAAATGAAGGCAAGCGGCGCATGCACAGACTGACAACAATGAAAGAATCAATGTTTAAGATCAAGGTTTCTACATCCCACAGTACACGTCGACAGATTGATGAGTAATCCAGCTCTGTTGTTCGGTAGTTATTGTTGCTCTGATTTCGCGGAGATTTTGATCTAAAGTGGTATGGGTTTTACTCTTGTGAGTGAGTAGTTGATGGGTGGAGATCTCGCAGTCAATCAAAATCAGTACCAGCACACAGGGCCTTACTAAAAATACATTTGAAACCACGGTGCAGCATGATTTTCATTTACTATACCTGTTTTTTTATGCTTAATTCTGCTCTCTGAGGGTTGTGTGAGAGGATGTGGCACAGTATGTTTGTGCATTACGCCGCAGTGCAAAATGATTCAGCATTTGCCTATAGCTCATATGCTAATAAGGCTGCCAGCAGTTTTGAGTTAAAGGACATTTATATAAAACTGCATTACTAACACTACTTTTAAGCAACTTGTTCCTGCTTGTTTAAAAGATCTGTGCTATCCCTCAAATAGTTTCAGCTTCATGACAGTTGCAACAACTATGTTTCTTTTATCTGGTAATAATCGTATTTTTAGAATGCATGCAAACGCGATGAATGCGTTCACCCGGCAGCACTGCAAGGCATTCGCACGCACGTCCACGTATGCACACAAACATGCATTTCATTAATCACCACTGACAGCAATTCTGTGTTCATGGTTTATGAGAAATGTCAACTGCGTTCTGAAACAAAAGGTCCAGAACAAATTTGCAACACTGAGACACTCAAAGTGAATGAAACTCTCACTGAAGTATATTCTCTGCAAGAGTTGTTCATAATATTCAGAGGTCTACCAGCCTTAAAATACATAGCTTGACGATCTTTTTGAAAAGCTTGGACTATTTGTTTTGATATCTTCTTTTTTTTTCGTTCCCCTCAGATTGATGGCTTGGTGACTCCACTGAGTAAACTGAAAAAAAGACACAAACATGTCCAGGGCGCCGTCGTGCAGCAGTCCCACACACATCACCACACTCTCGCAGAATGGAGACTATTTACATGTGATCCAAAAGTTCATTTGTGCATACATCCTGTTCATTTCGGCTGATAAACAATGACACCTTTAAGAAGGAATTACACTTCAGTTCACTTCATACATCAATAAACACATCACCCATTAATTAGAGAAGAAAATCGTATTCAAAGTAACATCTTGCCCGGTGTTATGGTGGATTAAAGACAGCCCTGAAAAAAAAAGAAAAAGAAAAAGGGAGAAAATATTAGAAAAATTCATGAGACGCAGTATGTATCTCGAGCTTAAGTGCTTCTCAAATCTCAGACAGACGGTGTGAAGCACTGAGTGGAAAAAAATGAAGCATAATATGCATATTATGTCTCAGTAGTGAGAAGATGTGTTGCCCAGTCTGAGCTCTGTATGCCCATGAGACTAAGAACACACAAAGCTCGAATACACAACCTCTGCAGCCTGCCAAAACTATTAGAATTACTATATATCTAATCATCTATATGCCTGTGACACATTTAGTGATACAGAACTCTAACTTAAAGCAGGAAAAGGACATATATTTTTGCCATCTTTCGGCAAAAATTCCATACTAGCCTTTCACCGTGTTGTAATTCAAGTGGTCAGGGAGGAAACTAGACTCCTATACCTTTTCCTTGCTCCGTTTCAGGGCTTTTCACCAATCAGATGAGATAGTATAAATAGCATCTAAGTCCACAGTGAGAGCAGGATGCAGGAGCCCATCGGGTTAGATGGAGGACTTTCACTTGGGAGGCTGGGGTTGAATCCGGGGTGAGGCCACAAATGAATGTTGACTTTCAGCTTGACTATTGTGCTTGTATGGTGGGAGCAGCTTAGGACAGAGAGGGAGAGAGGAAAGAGCAGCAGGAGGGGGCTGTATATTCTCAAATTCTGGCTTTTTTTCCCCCCTTATTTTTTTTGCTTTTTCCAGATTTCTAACAACTGCAGCTTTAAATTCAAGACTACAAACGACACTAGAATCGACAGAAGATCTAAAACGAAGGCTAGTGTATGTAAAGGTTGAGCACCAATAACAGCATTTTTCTGTGATTTCATAAGTGAAAAGAAGGAAAATACAACCTGTGCAGCAAACCAACCCTACCTCCTAGAAATGATGCTTATGTGGAGCTAACACAGAGTACAGATGGGTGACAGATTTAAGGCAAAGTCTGAACCTTTTAACCCCTGCAGTGAGGGGATCCACTGCCTCTGTTGTTCTGTGGGGTCCACTTGTCCCTTTTAGAGGGGAGGGTCACTGCAGATCAATAAAACGTTCTTAGTGGTCTCCATTATTATATGGTGAAGCATTTCTATCCTGATCGGAGTGGTCTCTTCCAGATGTCCCCATCCATAGGGCAGGAGGGTCACTGAATGGTCTGATGAGTATGGAAATCATGTGAACCATATGCTATGGCCTTCACAGTCACCACATCCCAATAGAAATGAACACCTATGGGAGGTTTTTGATGGACGTGTCAACCGACATCCTCATCAAAACACCAAAATAGAGACTATCTTTTGGAAGAATGGTGTTCCATCCATCCTGTAGAGTTAAAGAATCAATTCAGTAAGGAGCACTGAAGCTGTACTAGGGCCAACATCTTACTTATGTTGGTTTTTAATTTGTCACCTGATTGTATGTTGAGATGAGAAAATGTGGTCAATTTATATGTATTTTTTGTTGATATTGAACTATCACAGATCTTCACTTACAATGTACATACATACAGTGAGTTACACTGTTTCCTGTAAATGGAGTCTTGTTTTTTATTGTATATGTTTATACTTTGGTCACAATTAAACATTTGTATTTACAAGATCCTGATGCACACTTCCATACATGCTTCAGAACTTGCCCAAAAATCCTGCAGTTTTTAGGTTTTCTTCATTATCAAAGTAAAATAGTTGTCACTAACTAACAGTACGCAGCAAAATAAAGCTTTAAATAGTGGATTCAGAAAATGTAAACAACTGTAAAAAAAACAAAAAAAAAACGACTCATGTCACTGCCTACAAGTTAAGTCACTGCATACATGATGTTATAATTCTGTTCACACAAGTGAATACTTTTAATGTGACCTTTTCAAAATACTTAGTGGAAAAAAAAAAAACTACACATTTATGTTAAAGCTCATAGTCATATATTCATATGAACAACACAACGTTAAGTCAGATATCATCCTCTTACCAGTGGATTTACTGCAGGTGCAGCACACTTTTGCTTATTAAGTGCAACACATGAAGAAGTCAGGAACTTCCTGGTCACACTAATGGGGATGGATTCAAAATCAAAAACATATTTGGTCCATGGCTCATTTATTTTCTTATTTTTGATGTGAGCATAAAATGAAAGTAAGAAAAAAAGTTATTATTTGGTTTTGTTGGTTGAATTAATGAAAGAAATATAAAATAACAGATCTTTTTTTTCTTTTTCCAATTTTGGATTCTCAACTGAATATGAAGAAAACAACAACAACAACAACAACAAACACAGATCAGAACTGTGAGCAGGTGACAATCCCAGAACTTGATAAATTATCTGACTCTTCTTTTAAGCAACTGACTGAGGATTTGAAATTGAAGGTAACTGATGCCTACAAAGAAGGGGAGGGGTGTAAAACACTAGCAGAGCAGTTTCAGCATACAATCTTTCACTGTCCAAAATGTCATTCAGAACTGGCAGTTACGAAGAAAACTTTAGGATAGACATGCTAGACAGAGAGTTAAAGCAAAGCAAACATGTTGTGATGGAGCTGCAAGAGGGTTTAGCTGACATGGGAGGGATGGTGCATCCATCAGCCACATTATGACCACTGACAGGTGAAGTGAATAACATTGATCATATTGGTACTATGTGGTGTTCTGCTGGAAAACCTTGGATTTTGGCATCCGTGTTGATGAAACTTTGACACCCAAATAAACATTGTCCCAGAACAAGCACACTCTCTCATGCAAATGGCAATCTCAAATATCACTGGCTTACCCCCGCAGGAAAATGCACACCACCACATGGCAAAAACATCAAACAATCAGGAACATCTTGAGGAACATGACAATGGCCCAACATGTTGATTTGACCTCCAAACTTCCTAGACCCCATTCTGATCAAGCATCAACAGGATGCAGTGGAACAAGTTTGGGTACTCAGGCTTGTGCAGTGAGGCCTCTGTTAATCAAAGGATCCACTGCCAACGTCCTGGTGCCAGACCCCATAGGACACCCTGAGAGGTCCTCTTGTCCATGCCCAATGGTTCCGAGCATTTTTGAGCACATAAGGGGGACCAACACAATATTAGGCAGGTGGTCATAATGTTATGCCTGATCGTTGTATGTTTCTCTGGCTTTATGAAATAAAAAGTGATACTGCATTACCATTCAAAGAAAGGCCCATTTATAATGTCTGCTACAGAGGTTGTATTTAACTTCAAAACTCAACAAATTACAAATTTGCCCAGGGGTGACCAACTTTTTGCATATAATTGTAACAAAAGAGAGTTCAATTAATAAGAAAATGTGACAGAGAGCTAGTCAACAACAGAAAATGAATCTACTATGACTTTAAATTCAAGCAAGAGCTCTCTCTTTAAACACACTTGTCTACTGAGGGGGATTTTTCAAGACTAAGGAGTCTGCAGAGGGAGCACAGAGGTTATATCAGGTGAACAGGATGGTGCTGATAATTTGAGTTACACTGGGGATCTTACATGCGGTAAGACATGTGGTTATCTGCTCTTTAAAAAACACCAGACAATGCTGGCATGTCCCTAATGGAAGTCCTTTGTCTGTTCTGGAGCAAGAAACATGGATAATGCTTGTTCAGTATAACAGAACCCAACATGTCAACCACAAACTCAAGTTTCAGACTCAAACAAGCTCTTTTAATACTGAAATTATTCATCCCGGTTGGAAGATTTTCTGAACAAGGTTTTCTTCTTATGTCTCTCTACAGAGCATCCCACTGAATGTACGCTGATCTGTGTGTGGAAGAAATTTATAATTAATTCATGTTCAGTTCAAAGTCATATTTCTTTCTCTTCTGAGGGAGTAAAAATCAAGGTGAAAATCCACATACAACCCATATTATCGATAAACATACTGATAATTTTCAGTGCAATGGTTTTTGTATCTTTGTCATTATGTATTTTCTTTTGTGCAGTCGTTACTATGACGTGGGTGGACATGATAAATTAGAAGACATAAATTATGTTTTGACTTTGCTGACTAAGCACATGTACAACATTTCACGATCACTTTGTGCTAATTAAGAAAAATAAGACACTCTTTAAACTCAGTAAATACAATGCAATTATAATAGTATTCTAATAGTAGTACTTCTGCAGTGTGATAGTACTACTATCATCAGAAAATGTTGCAATCATCTCTATCCAACATACACAGCACAGTCATGCCTGTAGTAATTTCCCTGGCTTAAGTGCAACTAAAAATGCATGGAGGTGGCATATTAATAAACACAGACAGTCTCCTAGGCTAGTAGAAGGTGAGTCAACCAAACATCTCCCTCTCTTTTGCTCTCTGCCTCTATCTCCCAGTGACTCACTCATACAACACACACACATGCTTCAATACGCCCTGCACACTTAAGAAAGCACATTTGTTTAATACTAGCTGTTGTCCCCACAGCCACAGCTGCAACCATGCAAGGGTTTTTACAAAAAGCAATGCAGCAAGACTCAGATTTGCCAAGTCACAAGCTGAATCACTTTGCAACAAGAAGCCCCGTGGCCCTTCCCTTACCAGAATTCCACAGCTACATCTACAATAACAGCACAGCCTCAGTAATCTCCAGTGTGCATAGGCAATGTTCTGCTTTTGGTTTAGTGGGTGTGCTGGAGTCAATGCGGCAGAGTTAGACTCATACATTACAGTTGGAGGGTGTAGAGCTGAAAATATATACACTGTGTGTGTGTGTCGAGGTTTCTCAATCCTCACCAACTGTGCATCTGGAAATTTAGTCAAATAAATAGGATGTTAAATCCCAAATTATGACCTACTTTTTAAAATCCTGTGCTTACTGGTGGCAGATCCATGTGCACGGCCATTTCAAGTAAAGCATCTCTTCTAAATCCATAAAAATATATTTAAACTCAAGGCCAATGTCTGTATGTGACCTCACTAAAGGTCATAAGTTTCAGGTGGGACCAGGACTGGGCTAACACAACAGATTAACCATATTTTCCTGTTTAGTTCAACTTCAAAATTACTGTGCATTAATTTTCAAGACACTACATAGACCATTAAACTTATTGATTCAAAATTTAAAGATGCCACTATGTAAATGTTTTCTGTGTTCTTTTCTTGTGGTAGCAATGCACCTTTAATGTATCTTTGTATAAACATCTATGTGTCAGTTGTCATCTAAGGATGACATTCTATCTTGCCTTCACATCTGAGCATGAGAATCTGTTCGCTCATGCACCAATCAAGACGTTTTATACCACTAACTAAGAAATACAGCAAATTAAAGCAAAATAAATGAACACATATCCATTTATATGTTCATATTCATTCATTCCTTAACCTGCATTAACTGTCTATTAACAGTGTATGTGATTATTTTAAGTCATTTTCTCTCTTTTTAGCACTGTTTTCGATTCAACTATAACAATATCGGTCTCATCCTCTGCTATATTCACAAACTAGTTGCTGACTTTGTCTGCCTGCTTTGCTGTTGAGAAGGTAGTCATCAGAGTTCTTTCTTTGCCATTAAATGTTGATGAGTCGTGAGAGTGAACAGGACCAAAACACCAAGCTTTGAAACCAAAGCAATGACCCAAAAGATCTGTTGAGCTGAGATGTACCGGAGAAAATGAACATTATAAAACAGAAATTAAATAGTGAAAAGTCTGACTCACCATTCGTTCCCAATTTTTGTTTTGTTTTACTGCCAGTTCAATTTAAACTCACTGGCTGAGGAGAACATGATGAAAGAAAATTCGGATCACAATGCAACATGTTGTTAAGAAAACCTGATGATGATGGTTATGTCATGACCTTGTCATCACTTTGATTTCATCCAAACATATTTGTGTGAAAAGCACACATGCCAAGGTTAGACACTAGTTGACTGCGTTCTCCTTCAGTTTTAGAATCTACATACATATGTTCTCCTCGTACCTCGTCTCTCCCCCTCAAGGTGAACATCAACATATGGCTGAATTACATGCTACATTACTTCTTAATTTCTCCCTCTTTGCCTCTTTTCATGCCTCTATTTCTCCCTAAGACTGAAACCCGTAGAAAATACTCTCACGTTGAACTGATGAGCTGCCCTGCTCTTTTTCTTTCTCCCCGCTGCTCCTTTTTTTGCTCAGACATAAAAACCTCAGGAGAGACACATCATGGATGATAATGGCTTACCTGTAGTGCAGACACTTATTCATATCCCGAAAAACAGAGTTGGCGAGCCGATAATTACTTCACAGTATGGGCAGACACTCCACAGACATCATCCTGAGGGGCCAGAGCCTTGTGTGTAACTGGTAGCACGAATCGATACCACCAAATGGCAGCTTGCAGATCTCACATAATTAGACAGAGACACGGGGAGAGAGCTCGACTGGCCCAGACAGATGAACATTAAACAAGCATTTTCAGCAGGCCCCTTACCATGTTTCAATAACATGCATTGCCCTCCTATCGACTGGCAAAACTACTCTCACTCACTGTGTGCATTGACTGGCAACTGGAGGAGGTCCAATGTATACCCAAACAAGGCAGCTAAGACAGCAAACAGCAGAGGTATAGCGAGGAATGCTAATAAATTCTATCATCTATTTCCATCTCAAGTAAAAACCATCAAGAATCTCTAGGCATGGTGGCATCTCAGACAATTACATGCCGTTTCCCGTCACTGGCCAAGATAGACACGTGAAAAAGGAACACAGTAATGAAAGCAGAAGCAAAGCTGTCAGAGGCAAAATAAGTTTGCGAAACAAAGAAAATAAAAGTTTAAAAAAATGCAACTGCTTTTCCTTACTTTACTTTAACTGTGCCTGCAAGTATAGCAGCGTTGCATTTAAAATCAAACCACAGCTGTTATCATTTTTCCTCTAAATGCTTAGCTGCACTTGGGTAAAAGTGCCTGTGATGTTTAACCTTCTATGTTCTTGTTGCCCCTTAATGACACGTCTATTATGGAGGGTATCCTTAGCAACTAGTCATTTCTGTCTGTCTAACTCTTCCTTTTATGCCACTTTCACTTCTCCTTCCCTCCCACTCACTGCAGCTTTGTCAGATCTGACAAGAGATGTGCTGGTGAGAATGTGTCAGTCTGCCGGGGAAGCATAGGATCATTCATGTACGGTTAAGAGACCGCATTGACCAGAACGTCTGGACTTAAAACTCAGGCTTCAGCGTGAGACTTTTACAATGGGGTTAGGAGACCCACATGGCTCTACTGTCTTTTATCGTGCGGAATGTTGTTGAAAAAAAAAGAAAAGGGGAAAAAAAGGATGCAGCCTCCTCCACAGGTGTAAAGGAAATGACACTGGAGAGAATCCTTGAAACGAGTCGATTTGTATTGCGAATGAATGAAATGAGCTCCCATGAAAGGTATATTTACCTGTTTCGAGGAAAGAAAGAAAAAAAAAGACATCTTCAGGGGATTTTTTTGTTGTTGTTGTACAATGATTGGCCTGATGAAACAATGGAAAGAAGAAGAAGAAGGGAGGGAGGGAGAGAGAGTGAGCTATTGAATTCCTTTCTCATACATTCCTGTTATGTAGCCATACAACTACCTATTAATCCAGCACCATCATGTGTGTCAGCATGTGGCCTTTTGAAATCACAGGGAAGCCTTTTGTGTTCAAATATTGACATGGCAACAGAATGGTACACCTGGTGTTCTGGGTATTTCATTGTGTGTGCAGTTATGAGTTGTCTTTGAGTGTGCTGAAAATCCTTCTTTCTTTTTTTTGCAATTAACTTTTGATTATGTTGAGTGGACGGTACAAGTTAGATATTCACTAAAGTGGGTAATTAGCTCCTGATCTAATTATGTCATGGCTCATTATATGCTGCCATGACTGGAAAATTAGGCAGCAGGGGGAAAAAAAAGAAGAGATACTTTAAAAATCAACAAGAAAAATATGCTAATAATCACTGTATTGCCTTTGAAATTCTATGACACATGTCAACCACACATTCAAAGGATTAAACTCTACATATGTCTCCGTGTTGCCTTGTTTATTTGATCAGTCCTAATTAAAGTAAAATCAAAGCACGGGATTGACAAAATGTTTTCGCTTTTAGATCTATCTTGTGCAGTAAATAGGAAGAAAACTCATGACTTCTCTGGAGATGTTAACTAATTTGTCATTAGATTTGGTAACCGCTCAGACCCTGGCATCTTCATTACTCCAGATTGACAAATCGGACATTTTATTTGATTTTTATTTTTTTATTTTTTTTAACCATGAGGGGGAAAACTGCTAATGTTTTGATTAATGTGCATTCAGAGACAAATCTGTACAGCTAAAGCGAATTTGTTCCGTTTCATATCTAATCTGGGGCTTCTGATGATCACAGTTGCTTTTCCATACTCTGTGTAGCTGTTCTCCACCGAGAGCAGGGACTGTAGAGAAGTTCTCTGATATGTAAATTTTAGATTCATATATGATGTCACCCGTTGATTTGTGTGTGTGTGTGTGTGTGTGTGTGTGTGTGTGTGTCAGCTTTTCAGTTGCAACTTTCCCTGGAAAACAGTCAACATAAGCACATTCGCCCACCGCCCCCTGGATCAGATCAAGGCGCGTGCGAGATTCCCCAAAGCTCTACATAAACATGAAAAACTAGTAGCGATACAGTGTTGACAAATATGATTGGTAATAAGACGGAGGATAGGGGAAACTTTTTTTTTTAAACTGCTCTGTGTATTGATATGTATGAAGCAGAGCACATTTATCTAGAACGATGGCTCCTCCACTGCAGCATTTATGTTGTATCTGTGCGCCCCTACTGCTTGCTGCTTCAAACAGCCTTCTTTTGTTAACATTCCCACTGTGGAGAATTGCTATATTTGCATTCAGTTCAAATAGGTGATTGAGACATAAACACTTGGAAAAACATACCACAACAAAACATAACCCATTGGGCTTTGGGCTCAGTTTTTTAAAATATATATATATCTGTATATTCTTATTTTGTTTGGGCCACCAGTGGCGGATCTACCGTGGGGGCACGGGGGGCGGGCACTGGCCACCCCTGTGATTTGATTGGCCCCCCCTGTGTGCCCTCCAAAAAATTTCGTCGAAAATTTTCATTACTGAAGCTCCGATTTCCGAGGCTCCTGAACGCAACTTTATCGTCCGACTGCACCTGAATGCACCAAAGACGTTAGTTTGATCTTTTGATTAATACCGTGCAGATTTGAAGAAGCTTTGAAAACGATGGCGGAGGAGAAGACGAGCAGCTTTGCACTTTTGCTGTAAGAAGACTATATTAGTTTGGAATAGCATGAAGTTTGGCTAACACCTGGGTGGACTACTGTTAACATCTACTGGCCTCAATTTGCATGGAAAATATGTGGTTTGAGGAATAACGAGAAAGAAATGAGGCCTGTATTCCTGCTATAAATTAATGTCCGAAGCGTGAAGACTTGTGCCTCAAACTGTGCTAATTAATGCTATCAACAGCTAATAGTGAACATGCCGGTGTTAGCTTTAGCTAAACCAGACGGACAGTTTAGTTCGGCTATCCACGTTTTAGTTCTGCGTTAGTTTATTCTACATTTCAGTGACTTTTCAACTACTTGAAGTTAAGCATAATTAAATAAATAATATTCTTTTTGTGATATATTTAACAGACAATGAAATGGAGAGGAGACATTCAGCAGCTTTCCATTAAAAAGAAGTCTCAAGGCCAGAGCAGGGACAGTGCAGGTCAGACTGACAGCTACAGAGAGGGCCAGGGTCAGCCTGAATGCAGCCAGGGACCAGCATGTGTTGAACCAACCATCCAGGGCAAGAACAGCAACCATGAACCTCCAGGTGAAAATACAGATATGAGAAAAGTTATGCACTTGTATTTATACCATATAATATTATTTATTTGTTGTTCTGTCTTAGTTGGGTGAATTGAATGACTAAATTACCTACTCTAAATGACTAAACTGATTAGTATACAGAACCCTATGATGTTTGTGGTTTACAGCTGAGAACTGATTGCTAAACGTACAGAATATTATTCCTTATTTTATGTGTGATAATTGGCAGTAAACATTCTAAGACGTGGAAATTGACAGGGTTGTAAATAGTGTTGTTCTTGCACAATATTCATCACTTAGGATACTATCGTTGAGCTTACCAGTTTTACATAACAGACAGATGCTGCAGATGATGATGTTGTTGTAATTCACATAAACAAGGAAACATGGCCATCATAATTTATTGTGAACAGTCCAAAATGAAAAGGTCTTATACACCTTTCCTATTGGGTTAAAGAGCCAATAAAAACATGAAAAATTCTTTGTAAAAGCGAGAGGTCGGTAGCAGCTTTCATTTTTTCGTATAACTTTTGGTGCCCCCCCAAAATATCTGTTGTACCCCCCGTGCCCCCCTACTAAAATTAGTCTGGATCCGCCCCTGTGGGCCACAAACAAGAAAACAGCTGCCAACAGTCTGTTGCCGGTTTAATTATTTCAAATAACTTTGGAACTGTAACAATTTACTCCTGCTTCCACCGTCACTGCCAGCCCTTTTGTGAATTGTGAAAAGATTAGGTGCAACTGGAAAAACTTTAAAATTTCAGTAACGAGTATCAAAATAACAGACTTAAGTAATTTTGTCAGCCCGCATGAGTCAACAACAAACCAAAAAAAATGTGATAAAAATGTGTTCTTTTTGTAGAATGTCTGATTTTAAAATATTGGTCTTCTGAAGAAGCTGAAGCTGTTCACCTGGAAAACATTTTGCATGAGTCAGGCTATTGATTAGTTTGGTATCATGTTGGTTAGTGTTTGGTCCTGGGCGCCATGGCTGCATAATTGCGATGTTATCTCTTCATAATTCTTTACTTTTATTGTTTGGTGGTTTGCTGTCTACAAGCTGGAAAAATTTCAATTAGACTATTTGTTAGGCAAAAAGAACCAATATTTTGAAGTATATACTGTACATGAATGGACATTTCTATCCACGTACAGTATCTACACAGACAATATGACTGAAAAAACTATTCATCCAGGCGACAAAAAAATAGTCAATATATTATGAATATGACAGTGTGAAGGACAAAATAGACAAATATCACTCTCCTGGAAGCTTCAGAGAGAGGATATAAATCTCTTTTTACTAAAGCATGCAAGAGAAGCACGCTGGGCAAGCATATAACACTTTCATCTCCCCTTACAATATTGCCCTTTCGAGTAAATGACCTTCATGTTTCAAATATGACAAGGAGGTTTCAAGCTAATGCATGGATTATTCTCTCTTTTTATTATTACCTCTAATCTCATTCACAGGAGACAGTCCTTGATTTCCATTGATAACAACACTTCTCTCACTATCTCAAAGTACAGTAAAAGCACACAGAGAGAGAATAGTGCGGTCTCAAAAATATATATATTCCTCTATCCTTTAATCATACACTGCGCAAGTGTCGAAGAAAGGAATGACGGGATAAGGTAAAATTGTAGTTAAGGAAGGAAATCAGACAGAAAAAAAGAAGATTTGAACATATTCTGTGAAAAATGTCGAAATACCCATGATCAACAGCAAGTGAAGCGGGGAGGAGGCGGTTTGAGATACGATCAACGCGACCCATCTGAAGCAGCACATGTCCTTGGGACCAAAACGTGTTATTGACAGGTGTTGTACGAAGTAGCAGGGGGACGGATTGCGGCTGAGTGATTTGACCATGCAAAAGATGCGAAAAAAAAAAAAACGCAGCACAATGATCAGATTTCTTTCTGTGGAAACTGCCGCTTGCACTGGATGTCTGTTAAAACTCAGCATGTTCAAACGGTCTCTTGGCATTCTCCTCGCATCCAAGTAGCACCATCTGTTTCGATGATTGCTTTAAAATTCTACTTTTGTGTGTGAGATAAATTGTGAATGGGTGTGGGGTTGGGAGAAGAGAGGCAGTCTGTGTAGTTCAAAGAGAAAGCCAATTCGGAATTCCACTGATCTACTGTAGGTCACGGTGTTGTGTATGATATCAGATTTTACATGGAAATAGTGATTCATGTCCCTGTTTTAATCATAGTAAGAACTGTATTTGCAAAAGGTTGGGTCATGAGTAGCACATCAAAAACAATACAGTAAAGAGAGTGAGATATCCTCTGTGTTATATTTCATTGAATAATTGTGCCAAAGATATCTTTTCTTGCCATTCAGTTCGAATCGTCTCTGTCCTGAGCCAATCTTTCCATTTCTTTCCATGTGTATCCACCTCTCTTTCCTCCATGTCCCTACGCCATGATGTTTTTGGTCCTTTTTCCTTGTGGGTTCCATTTTAAAGCTATTCTTGCCATATTCACTTGGTCTTTTCTTAAAGTGTGGCCTATGTATCTCCACTTTCTTTTTTCTGATTTCTTCTGTCACGGGCTTTTGATTGGTTCTTTCCCAGACTTCAAGGTCTGTGATGTGGTCAAGCCATCTGATGCCAAGAATTTGTCGTAAGCACTTGTTGGGGGGTGTTGTTGTTGTTGTTGTTGTTGTTGTTGTTGTGTGGCGCCGCGCCGAGCCGGGTCGATGCAGGGATACGAAGTTAAACGAAATGCAGCGGGTCGTCTCAGCTGATAACTTTATGTATTTTCTATGACAACATGGTGAATGAACTTTTTTGTATGGCGGCAGTAGGCTACATACGTAGCTTTACATGGGAATAAAACAGCAGCTACTACTTACAGCATTCACGTGATGTTTCATGCATGTTATACACACATGGTAGCCGTTGTCCTGTCTTCACTTAATGTGAAGTATTCCCAAACAGCGGAGGTCTTCGGCATTTTGTCCTCAATTGTTTACAAACAGGGGCGAAGTGAAGCGTTACGTCAGTGACGGGAGGTTGTCTGGCGACAAGGTGGAGAAAGGGAGCGGAGCGGGGGGAGAGCACAGCGCACCGCATGGAACGACTATTCGAATATTCGACTAGTAGGGTACAGCCCTATGGCCAGTAGGAAGAGGAAATGAGATGGCAAGCATCCTTGACGTACTCCTGTTTTCACATCAAATGCTTGGGACAGCTGGCCCCCTTTGGCCTTCATACAGTCTTTGCACTAGATTTATCAGTTTAGGTGGAATGACATAGTGGCTCATTAGTTTCCACAGTGTTTCTCTGTCCAGACTATCAAAGATAGTCTGCCAAAGATACACGTATAGTTAATCCAAAATGATACGAAAACCTTTCTAAGGTGTCTCTCTGAATACTATGGGACTCAAAAATTCCTAACTCATTTTTTGAAAGCCCATTCCTTTACAGTATCATCATGATCCTTATCTTTTATAGCTCTTAAAGATTTGTTCTGAAGTAGGCTGCAGTCTGATTGGATTCTTAAAGGATTTTCCTGTTGGATTAAAAAAAAAGACTTTTTGACTGAGGATAGATTGCTCAACAAAGGTCAACACGACCCTCTTCTAGCTGTCGTCACCACACCTTCTTCGTCTGCTCTGTTTTTCCTTTTTATCTTTGTGTCTGTTTTCAGCAAAAGCTGTCCCAAGAAGACTCAGCAATAAAAGGTAAATTGTTTTCCTTTACTCAAGGCCTGCTGCCACGGGTTCATACTAAAAGAAATAAATTGAACCTTCAGTGCACAGGGAAGTTCAAATATGAAGTACTTGACTGAGTCGTGAATATTTGCAATAAAACCTTTTACAATGAGATTTCCTTTTCATAAGCTCATGAATGTACTATTACTGTAGCACAAGGGATATTTCTGAATTCCTAAAAAGTGACTGATGCTTCTGAAACCTCCAATAAAATATTTAATGTGGAAAAACAAAAAAACAAACACTCTCCTTAAAGAGTTTGTGCTACAGAGCAGCAGCATATGGCTGATTGCTGCATTAGTGTAACTTCCTCAACAAGAAACATAAGCATATTTTGTTGTTTTCTTTTTTGTTGTTTTTCTTTTTTTTAAATCTTGCTTGTGGATTACATCATCCTGATGATGTTGTTTTTGGGTTTTCAAAGGTGACAACAGGAGGGATATTGATACCAGATGAATATTTCACCAAGCAACTGATCTGTGCAACACAGTGTCTGAGTCCCTCAGCAGATGCTGTAACTCTTCACAAGCTTCCACATAACATTTGCAGCATGGGGAGATGCACTATTCATGAAGTGGGAGCATTTTATTCTCATCATGTAATTTTCATTTAAGCAGATAGTCTGACAGAGATTAAAGACCCAGCGAGAGTTTACTGTACAGTCCTCGAAAGTTCTCCAAAGAGACACCAGGAGACCCACAAAAACAACCGCGTTGCAAAAGATGTTATTCAAAGAAAGTTTTTTTTTTTTTTTCTAAGTTTCTTGGTAAAAAAAACAAAAAACTAAAGCAAACAACAACTGATTGACTGACTGAATGAGCCCAGCCATCGCAATGTCACACCAACACAAGCGACCTTTGAAAACAACTTGAGGTCAAGTGGTCTCTAGAGACGGACACACTGAAGTGATATGAAGAGTTTAGATACTTAACTACTGCTAAAATATATAAAAATATGTGTGTGGGTGCTTGCCTATTTGCCCTACAGAGAAAATAATTTCTGAATATGTATTTACCCAGTAGTTTTCATGACACCACTCGCATCAATAATATCAGCATCGGCCGTGGGGTGCTTCAATGCCGTTAAATGTATCATACATCGTGATGTTCATCGTGAGATGTTGGTGCTGTCTCTATAATTACTTCCAGTGTTCAAAGAATAAATAAAAGTCCCACTACTTTATTTTCTAGTTTACTTGAACTGACATGTCACATTACAAGTATTTAGGCTACACCTTTTCTGCTGTGATGCTACTTGAGAATAATTGGTTTTGTGACTGAACCTTTAACCCTCTGGACCCCAGAACCTGCTGGTGGGTTTTAAGGAAATGTTATCTGTAAAAAGATTGCTGAAATGACACCATTTATGAGACATAGAAACTGTAAAAACAGAAATAATCATCACCTTTCAAGGAATATTTGAACTATTCATCCGTGATGTGACATTGCATTGGAAAACTGAGCTAAATCTAAGCTTAAAACCATCTTGTAGCATATTAAAATTCACCCAAAACATAAGATGGATGCATGTCCAGATTCAGTAAAAAAAAAAGAGAAAAAACTCAAGTCAGTAGTGACGTAGCCGTGACTAACAGTCACGAGACAAAAAATTTAGACACTTTCCGAATGAACTGGGCTGAACTGCAGGCTGTGTTTACACAGAGAAAATAGGTGAAAAGGATGGAAAATAAATGAAATATTTAAGTAGTAAAATATGCATAGTATCTTGAGTCACTGTTTTTTCTAATTTTTAATAAATGGTAACACCTGTGGCCACTTTAAAAAATGTTGTACATGTTAATTCCTTTTTTTTTTTTTTTTTTTTTTTTTTTTTTTTTTTTTTATAAAAAAAAAAAAAAAAAATATTTTTTTTTTTTTTTTTTTAAAAAAAAATTTTTTTTTTATTTAAAA
>OMNN01016502.1:2527-12851 GCA_900302755.1 Chromis chromis
CAACGTTGCAGCATTTCAAAGAGACATGGATAAAAGGCCATAAGCTGTTACATACGATAATCTCATAATAGTGGAACTGATTTTGTCTTAGAGAGCAAGAATGAGTTCTGGATGTATCCACAACTAAGGAGCTACATAAAGAGTCTGGTGGTTACATCATGAACAAACTGGTGTCCTATTTATGGTATATATGGGATCCGCGAAAATTGGAAGAAGATATGTGATAGACATCTGAACTCAAACATAGAGGCAGATACACTGGAAAATATGGTGGCCAAACTCACACACTGAAAAATCATCCATAAGTATAAACCAGCTAACTTCCAAAAATGGGACTCATGAATGACAATTACTTTAATCCATTTGATGAATTTGGATGAGCACTGGCAGCCTTCAGTGATTGTTCTGTCACTGGAAAAAAAAGCCAGAAACAACCACAGTTTTCTGGTTACTCAAAATTCATAACAGGCAGCACTTCTATAGAATCTCTAATAACAAATGGTTTGTTTTCTGATGTACGTAAAAAGAAGGAACCTAACAGGAGGCAAATGTTACGACATTCTGTTTTTCTGATAAAATATGCTACCCCAATTACTGATACAGGGTACCCTCTTATTCTCATTGTTATTCTTAATTTGTCTCCACAATGAAGTTGTTTTTCTGACTGTATTTGTCACTTAATTCCCTTTACCCTGATTTGTTTTGTCTTGTTCCGTGTGATGTGATTTATTTCCTATTGATTTACTGTAATAAGTGGTTCTGTGTTTTATTGTGTTTTGTAGATATTGTAGAAAGTCAATAAAACGATTTCAATAACAAAAAAATCAACAATTGTTGATGATGGATGGTATGACCAGCATAGTGATGATTTTGTTGCTCTTAGAAACCCACTCAAGAATACAGAACCAACGGCAGCACTACAAACACAATCATGTCACCAAACAATCGGGGATCGGATATCTTGCTCTGAACCAATGTGTTGAACAAAAGAAGGACAGACAGACTAAACAACCAAATCACTTCATCCAACCAGATGAACAGTTTCCACTTGCTGCAGTATCTTCTCCTGACCTGGTCACACTGGGCATTAAAATATCCTTTCTTAACCTCCTGAACCCCAAAAGCCACCAGCATGTTTTAAAGTCCATCCATCCATCCATTATCTGTACACCACTTAATCCTCTGGAGGGTCGCTAAGTTGGCTGGGAGCCTATCCCAGCCAACTTAGGGCGAAGGCAGGGGACACCCTGGACAGGTCGCCAGTCCATCACAGGGCCACACATAGACAGACAACCAAGCACATTCACACCTACGGACAATTTTGAATTACCAATTAACCTCAGCATGTTTTTTGGATTGTGGGAGGAAGCCGGAGTACCCGGTGAAAACCCACGCATGCACGGGGAGAACATGCAAACTCCACACAGAAAGATCCCAGGCGTCCTAACCGGGACGCGAACCGGGGATCTTCTAGCTGTGAGACGGCGGTGCTAACTACTGCGCCACCGTGCAGCCCTTGTTTTAAAGTCATGCAAAAAATCAAAAAGACAACATTTATCAGAACCTGAAACTTTAAAAACATAAAGAAAGTCACTTAAGTAATCATGTGATGGGCAGTTTTGTCAACAAAATTTTCCAAATCTAAGCCTAAAACTGGGATTATTATTTTTTCTACATTTCTTGTTTAAAAATGAGCCAATAATAAATTATTTGTATTTAAAAGAAAATCTGCAGGGGCACCACGATAGCCTAGCAGTTATGTCACATGACCCACGTGCAGAGACGCAGCGGCTGTGCCGCGTTCGAGTCTGACCTCAGTCATTTACCGCATGTCCTTTCCCCACTCTCTCCCATTTCTAACTCTATCCACTGTCCTCTCGAATAAAGGCATGAAAAGGCCAAAAATAAATCTTTAAAAAACAAAATTTTGATATTCTCCCTGTGTGTGCTTTTCCCATAGAGGTGCAGAATTTTATTTTGCAATGACAAATGACACCACAGTGAGTAATACACCCAAAAACTGTTAGGGATTTAGAGGAAAAATGTATCACTTATTATTTTAATTGTAAACAACAGGGCAAAAATTCCACATTCCAAAATTAAATCCTTTTGTTTCTGGGAAATGTTCAGAGAAAATCTTATTAAGACATCTGAGCACTGTGGATCATTGACATCAAAAGAGCATTAGGGAGGGATGTTCTAACAAGCACTATAAAAAGCAGAAACGATTCCATTAAAAAAAGAAAACAAAAAATCAAAACAGACAGACTTTAACATTTCCAAACCCGTCCATTAAGAGTTTGAGGGGTTACAATATGCGTCATCACCTCTAAAATCCTATTGTTTGTCAAACTGTCCCACCACAAAACTAACAAAGCTATTTTTGTTGAACCACATTATAATTGGGTGACATGACAACATAGTTGGAAACATCCTCCATATTTAGCTTTCTTATTCAAGCCATTTATGCTGTGGGTCAGAAGTCCACTGAGGCAATTTCTCACATGTATTTGCAGGTATTAACGAAGCTTGGCCCTTTTTTAAAGCCAGAATTGCGATGGAAATGGCTTTTTAAGGCGTTTAAAAATCATCAAATCTCTCAGAGCCGACAGCATCAAAAGTGCTAGAGGCGGTGCAGGGTGGCTTCAGCTCCTGTTAATCTAGTATGGCCTTCAGGCAGAATGTAATCATGGCACCTCTCTTCCTCCCTGGTGCTCTGTTCGGCCACAGGCACTATGACTGTCATCATCATCGCCATACTGGCCACAAAATGCTCTGGAACAACTACCATTTTCATGTGCACCTCCTTGACATAATTGAAAAAGTGGATGGCTACAAACACCTCACACATACAAATGTCAGTTATGGGGGATTCAGGGTTGTCAAAGTGATGTTACAAATATAACACAGTGGTAAATCCCATGTGGTTTTCAGTCCTAACAGCTGCTTAATTGTATTCAACTGGTGTTCAGGGTGAGAATTAGTATTCATGACTGAAACGAGCAATGCTTTGAATTTCAAATTCACACGCTTTTCAGCTATTATCACAGCCGGGCTATTCTTATTGCTTCGTCGTTTCCTTAATGACATAAATAGTGGGGTTATGTCAAAATAATATCGGCATGAATGTCAGGATTCAAGACTTCCTGCAGAACACTGCATTGGAATGAGATGATCAATGTTATTCACTTCACCTGTCAGTGGCTTTACTGTGGCTGATCAGTGTAATTGCCTCGCAGCTCAGCCTTATGCTGATGTATAATGAGCACTTTGCATATGTCAGATTCTGTTTTATCACAGCCCTAGAGGGTTCAGTCTGCAGGTGAAGCTCACAGTTAAATAAAACAAGTATTTAATTGTGTTTGGCTGTGGCAGCGAGCTCAAACTCATTTTCCGTTATTTTTTAAATGGATTCTGATTTGGAGGAAATAGTAATATTATTCGTGATTATTCTGAAAATGCCAACTGAGAACCACACACTCAGTAATTTACACTGACTACCACAGCAGCATGTTTGCAGCTGCAAAACCAGACGAACCAAATGTGACGGCACCAAACCGTTTGGATGTAACCATTAAGATGTAGGTTCATGCTGTCAGAGCTCCGGTATTAGATGTGGCATTAAATGGGATTGAAGTGGTATGTATTTCCCAAGAGTGTCTACCCACTGTCACAGGCACAAAAGAGCACAGGGCATCACTGCAGGTTTTTAGTATGTGGTCCAGACGACTTTAGCCCATCACTACTCTTTTAACTTCTTTACTCAGATTTTTTTTTTTGTCACTGCCTGCTTTGGCAAACAAAAGACTGTGTTTAGTTAAATTATGGATGGTGCTGTAGAGCCAGTATTTTTGGAGAGGTTGAGGAAGTAAAGGAGCTATTAGTGCAAAATTATCTGCAACAAACTAAATCTTTTGCGGCATGATTGACATACAGCGATCAGCCGTCTTTAAGCACTACTTGTGATTATCCATCTGGTGCTTGAGGCTAGGCACTCTCACTTGCTGCAATCTCCAGGTATTTCAGAAGTGGTGGGTAAGTTGTGGCACTCCTGAAACACACTTTAAAGCAATAAGCTGCCTCCCTGCTGCTGGATCAACCCCTCTCTACCTTCTCTATGCTAGTTTTACTGTGCAGGAAGTGTTTTAACGACTTTAACTGCAGGCATTTACAGCCATCCAGCATGAAATCAATGATTTCATACATTTTGTGACAAAGTGGGTGAGAACACTCATTTCTTCTCACCACTTGTCCCTTGACACTTTGATGCTACACATTACACAACACTGTTTTCCTTATGTGTATTTTGCTTTCATTTAACCATGCTAGTGTAACATTCCAGCACATACTATCCCGGGCTTGTTTGTGTTAATATTATTTGCAGTTTACATCCATCATATGGAGGATTAAAGCAAAACACACGGCCATTAATTAGTTTCAGTTATCCTTTAAGTTACAAGTCAAATGTGGTTTCATTGTTTGTTTATACTTACCTTTATTTGTTTCTTTGTTCTGACTCACAATGCAGGACTTGTGTTTGGGAGGAGGCCGCCCAGCACTTCCTGAATTTATGGTGTCAGAGTGACATCACTGGGCCAGACCAAGTGGAGTTTTATTTTCCTTTTTGATGAATGTTTCTTTTGTATTAAAAGGCATCAGTCAGTATTGACTTCACATGTTTACCTTTAAGGGAGACATTTAGAAATGCCAGCAAGTTTGTAGTGTGTACAGTGATGTTTGCAGATTTGTTTGCGTCCATGTTATAGAATAGGCCACCATGTTGTGATGATGGTGGAGCTGAAGGGGGTAAGGTGTAAATTGAGCAACATATATAAGAAGTAGAGATGAAGCTGTACTGCCAAAGTGTGACATTTTTGAGTAGCTATGGGTTAATTTTGAAATTATTTTTTGTATTGTTTTGTCACTTTAAATGTCACATTAGAGGAAGCACCGTAAAGTAAAAATATTCACTTGTTTTGCAGACTATGCTATTTACTTTTTCTCTTTTGAACCACATCTCTGTCTTGTTGCAGTTAATGAACTTGAGGAGCCTGTGTATGACCAAGGTGGTAGCGCAGGTTTATATAAAATAACCCCTGAGGTGAGGCTCTGCAAGTGGTGTTGTCAGGTTTGCTTGATTCTGCACTTCCTCCTATTCCACCACACCAGTAATTACACCCATACAGGGCGGGCAGGCAGGAGGCATAATGAGCCCTTAAAGCTGTGTGGCCGAGTTGGAGGATTTCTTATAAACTAATTATCTTTTTCTAACTTTGTATGTTAAGAATAACCACCAAATTTACCAAAACCACGTCTTTGTGTAATAAGCCGATTGGTCACAGCTATGCACGCACAGAGTTGAGTCATCACACCAGCAGAAGAAAAGGAGAGTGAGAGAAATTAATCTTGAACTAAAGCCCGAGGAGCGTATGCTACATGATATTAATGAATTCAGGTTAATGAGTGTGACACAATATGTTCACCTTTTAAAAACACTGCCCTGCCTGATGAACTGCACGCCGCCAAACAAGTGCTTCTGAGTCTGTTGTGAGTGTAGAATGAATTAATGAGCTCATTTCAGCACACTTGAGGCTGTCCTCTAATTAGCGTAACAATACTCACCTGAACCTCTCGTGCTGCATTCAAAGCACTTTGTATTCAAATGTTCTGATGAAGGTTAACCAGCTGAACGTGGTTTTTGTAAGGGGCTTGCAGCCTTTGGTTAAATGTATGTAATCCATTTTTATTTGCCCTATAGACATCCCATGAGTCTTTTACTTTAAATGCTATAGTTTTATGTGTACAGTTTAAGTTGTCTAAGGACATTTGTGAGTGAATTATACCAGCAGTTTAAACAGCAATTACAGAAAGAAGAATAACACTAATGCTAATACTAAAACTGAAAAATCTAAACATGATTATCTCACGTTCTAGCAGTGCACTGCATATTTATCTGCCTTTTTCTAAACTCATGAGACGAAGCACATCCGTAAACCATCCTCATGCTTACACTTATTGCGGTACATACATCTTCTTCTCATAAATATTTCATTCCGGTTTACGATTGCACATGCCAACCACGCAGAGAGAAATGGTGGTGGAGGCAGGACATTTGCATGGCACAAATATTCATCTTGAAGGCACCATGAATTATCTTCTTGCCCCCGGCCAGATGAATAATGAGGGCACTTCACTGGAGGCAGCCGCTTGCAAAAGCTTGTCAAGGCTTCAAACCTTTCACATTCCGCTCATTCAGAAATCTTGTACCTTGGATATGAAATTATAGAGTGGCAGGAGCTCTGACATGAATGAGACACTTAGAATATGCATCTTGAAAGGACACATTCTTCCCTTCACCTTGCATAACGCACTCGACACAAGTAATATCAAACTCAGCCCTCAGCTTCATCGTGGCTCATTTGTCTTACATAAATGTTCAGATGGAATTCAGCTCCGGTTGAGGCGGCTGCATGCTAAACAAAAAACAAGTTATTTGGGAGTAAATACATTTTCTAAACAAATGGTATTTCACAAACCAGACATTAATGTTAGTTTTATTTAACAGCACTTAGTGGGAAACTATTAAAATGTCTCCAATCATGACAGAACAGCACTCATTTGATGCTTTTGTCTGTTACCTGAGGCCTCATTTTGGGTAAAAAAAAATAAAAAAAAAAAACTAATAACACCTACATTGTTTTATGTGTTGAACACTTAATAAAATGTCATAAAATTTAATTATGCTTCACGTTTTTGTGCCATTACAGCAGAAAATAGTTTATACAAAACATTATAATAAGAGGCACATGGAAAACAATGGGCAAGACCCAGAGGGGTACTTTCTGATTTAATTAGAAAACTCAATACACAAATACACAAATACACTTATTCACTTTGTGTCAGAGAGGGTTAGGGAAGCAAGAGAGACTGATACTTTCCTATCTGTTCATTAGATATAAGGCAGCAGCCAATTTGCTGAGCTTCGCACAAAGACAGGAGAAACATCAGCATAAACATCCACACACCAGCAGTTTTAGTGCTTATAAATTAAGATGTTAAATTTAGTTTTTTTTTAATACTTTTCAATAAGCTGCTTACATTTTACCACCACCTGTGAGATTCTAATATTGTATGGACATAAACATCTGTCAAATGTAATAAGTAATAAGCATTGTTTTGACATCATGAGTGCAGCATATTCAACAACAAATTCACTCAAATGCCTGCAAACGCTTACAAATGAAACTACAAGCCATGATTGATATGAATGTTGCCCGATGCTTGACACCCTTAAACCGGCTGCCCAGACAGCTTCAGCCTCGCACTGGAAGAAATATTGGAAAGTACTGAATTTCTCCTTTTGTAAATAACAGCCAGTAATCATATCACAGCCAGCTTCTCCCCAGAGGAGGAAGGAGGTGAAAAATTGAAAACAAGAGCTCATGAATGCACAGACACAACTCTCGGCAGAGTCCATCAGTAAATTGTAAATGCAGACTCACAACCATCATTTGGACCCATCTGGAAGAGCGCAAACAAAAGCTTAACTCTCCGGTGAAATGGTGTTGTCAGAGAGGAAGAACATTAACCTCACACTGTCGCGGTGAGTCTGTATTCTGTTTGAGCTCTCCAAAGAAAACAAGGGGGATTATCTATTCACCGTGTGTGCTTTTGGGCTCCATATAATCCTCATGTTTCTCGTGTTAACAGTCAACAGAATTTACAACTAAATATGAACTAAGATAGCAATCGAGAACAAAAGACAGAGGTAGAAGAAGAGCTAAGGTGCTGCAATAATACCTTGGCCCCTCAACATAGCCTGCAATCTGAGTCAAAATGTCCACAGGAGTCTCAGCCAAACACATCATCAGCTAAAATAATTGGGATCATAAACACAACACCTGATGAAGTAAAAGTAGAGCAATTTATCTTCACCAGCAAAACAGCACAAGCTATGATTGAGCTCCTTCATAAATGCAGGTTTTAGATTGAAGTTGGTTAATAGTTGTTATTCAGTGTGCACATATTAAGGAAAGGAAAAACCTGAATTTGTTAGGCTGTGGGGGGCATTTTGCTGGTGTTGTTTGGGTCCAGTTGCTCCCTGGATCACTGCAAATTAGCACAAAGTTGCTCTGAGTGATCATTTTTTATCCTATGATGAAACAAGTCTCTTGCAGGATGCCCCTATGCATTGGGCTCAAGGGGCCACTAAATGGATGAATGAAAATCGACCCAATTGACCTATAGGAGATTTTCAGACCTCACTAAGCCACTACTTTATTTAGAGTTTTCTCCATCTCTGGCTAAACTTGTCCATTTGATGACATTAACCCAATCAAATCTGTAAAGCAGGACAAAGCATGCTCCAATTTCTATTGAGCTGATGTGTGGGCAGATGACGTGATTACAACAAATCCACTCAAACACTTCCAGCGCATGTTGGCAGTACGACACAGATGTGATGAAGCCATGGCACCTCTGGAACATGACAGAGACTTGTGACGTTGGTCCTGCAGCAACCAAGCAGGAGTGCGGTGATGAGTTTCCTCACCAGCTTCACACCCACAAAAAGAGCCAATTTTATCTGCTGAAAAGGACGGCTGTTAAGGATTCACCCCAATCTCTACGTTGTGGAAGGTGATGATTTACTCCTATACCACTTGCAGGACACATTCATTCCAACAATACAGATTTCTCGCAGTTCTCTTTTTCTGATTGCTATTATTATTCGGAGTTGCTGCAAAAGAAAAAAGAAAACACATCGCTGTATAGATTCTCCTGATCTTGATTACTGTTTACTAAAAAAAAAAACACTGCAGAGAGTTACAAGCCACACAAACTGTGTCTTGTCTCTGTGTACTGACTGTCATGAGATGGTGTTACTATGGAAACCAAACAATAATGTCTCAGTGAATTCAGAGGTGAAGGCAAACACACACTGTCCCCTGTGTCCTTCACAGGTCCATCTATTACAACAAAGAGCAAAACTGTCCTCTGCGATGGTGCTAACCTACTTTGTGCTCTGCCAGAATGCTAAGTGAAACTGAATCTGATCTTTAAATCCAAAGATCATGACTGGTATTCTGGTTGCACTGAAAAGGGGATTAGCACATGAGTAACAGGTCATGATCCCCAACAAGTAACCGCTGGAGGGGCAATTCATTAAATGTGTTTTCTAACCTTGATTTTAGCCTGAGAAAACCAGTTTACGCTTGACTGACGAGTTGCCTTGTTTTTATATTGCTCCTGTGCATTAGGCGATTAAATCAATTGTAAGTCAGTTTCATTCAACTTACAGTTAAGAAACAGCTCACATGACAGTTCAAAAATGTTTTTTTTAATGTAATTATTAATTCATTGCAACATTAATAATCTCAAGCATGTGTTTGCTGTCATTGACACAACCCTGCCTTAAAATAATCAGCAGCATTTCTTCAGTTTTTTTTAGAGGCAGACAATTCTAAATTAAATGGATGCACATGAAGCAGAGCTGCTGATCATCCATCTTCTGATTACATGCAGGATGTACTTTAGATGACAAGAAAACACTTCTAACTCTTAGAAAAGATGACATGCACATCTGAAGATGCAGAGCGTGCCTCAAACACAGAGAGTTGTTATCAATCTTTATACATGTCTTTCCTCGAAATCCTGTGTAAGGATCACAATATACACCACAGCATTATTGATCTTGATTAATTGAGAACATAAATTGAGCACATTTTGTCCTGTGCTGGTATCACTGTTTCAGTCAACCGACACATTGTATGAGGCAGTTCTGTTTTAATTGCCAATGGGACATGGGAAAGCTGTCCCAGACGCATCTCGGACATACACCGATCAGCCACAACATTATGACCACTGACAGGTGAAGTGAATAACATTGATCATATTGGTACTATGTGGTGTTCTGCTGGAAAACCTTGGATTTTGGCATCCATGTTGATGAGACTTAGACACCCAAATAAACATTGTCCCAGAACAAGCACACTCCCTCATGCAAATCCCAAATGTCACTGGCCTACCCCCGCAGGAAAATGCACCCCACCACATGGCAAAAACATAAGACAATCAGGAACATCTTGAGGAACATGACGATGGCCCAAGATGTTGATTTGACCTCCAAACTTCCTAGACCCCATTCTGATCAAGCATCAACAGGATGCAGTGGAACAAGTTGGAGTGACAGAGGCCCCACTGCACAAGCCAGAGTACCCAAAGGATCCACTGCCAACGTCCTGGTGCCAGACCCCATAGGACACCCTGAGAGGTCCTCTTGTCCATGCCCAATGGTTCAGAGCATTTTTGACCACATAAGGGGGAC
>OMNN01016512.1:1608-41891 GCA_900302755.1 Chromis chromis
GGGTCTTAGAAGGAAATTAAGAAAAGTCCATCCTTGTTTCCTTTCCCCTGTAGCTGTTCCTCTCTGCTGTTTGAGGATGCAGCAAATGGAGACACACACACACACACACACACACACACACACACACACACACACACACACACACACACACACACACACACACACACACACACACTCACAGGAAAATGGGAATGAAACAGATATTTCTTTCTCCTCCATGATTGCTCAGGCTCGCCCATCTCATTCCTCCCTCTCATTCTGTCCCAGATTGTTTCTCCTCAGAGAGAGGGAGACAGAGAGATTGAAATACAGCAGGGCGACAGAAACCCTGTTCATTGTGTTCCAAGTATCACAGGTGCACATGTGTGTGTGTTGCATCTGTGACCTGTTACATAATGCGGGTCGAGTTAAATGAGCTGAGGACGTAAAAAGGACGTTTCCAAGTGTATTATGTATTTATTTACTTTGTCGTTTGCCTCTCTAGGGACAGTTTTCTAAGGTTTTGTTGTTCCATGACTGAAATATCGAAACAACTATGTGGAGGATTGCAAAAAACTAAATTCCACAGTCATTTCGTGGTCCCCTGAGGACGAAGCCTACGACTGTTATGATCCCCAGGATGAACATGAGGTTGAAATTTGTGGTGGTGACAGAATTTGGCACATACACACATATCTCCTATTTTTTGGTTTATGACAACATATTTTAATTTATGCCAAATAAATGGAATTCCCTTTGTGTTAAGTGCTAATTAGCAAATGTTAACACGCTAATATGCTAAACTAGTGTAACTGCAAATCATCAGCATGCCGGCATTGTCACTGTAAGCACTGACTTTAGCATGTATCTCAAAACAATGTCGTGCCTAAAAGGCCTTATGGAGCTGCTAAAATTAATTTTGCTATTTTTGTTCAGTAAATGAATGAGAATAGCTGAATGATAAGGCAACATTTGATGTTTTGTCGCATTCTGCCAGGAAATGTAGGAAAAGAGAGCAACAGAATGACCTGCAGTAAAGAGCAGCCTTAATTAATCCCACAGTGGGGAAATTAGCATTGTTGCATGAGCAAAGGGGATATTGCAGATGCCAGTACAAAATTAAAATAAATAAACAAGAAATATACATGAGGACTGTTGACAATGTACAGATTCTCGATATGTAGACATTTAGATATTGCACAGATTCCTTTGAATGTGGAAAATAACAATATTGCACATATTTATTCTGGATGTAGAAAGACAGTGGTGCTGCACAGAAATAGAAAATACTGATATTAAAAAAATACTCGTATTACACAGAATCTATTGAAGAGTCAAGCAGCTGAGAATCAAAGTGGGAACTCACCAATAACCTGTACGATCTGTCCCCTAATCACACAGCTATCAGGTTTCCCTTGTCTCATAAAATGTAAATAACATGGCTGAATTCATGCTAAGACAGAGGGTGGCAAGTAAAGCGCTGTAAGACTCAGTTCTGGGTCCTTCAGGATTTGTTATTCCGTCACAAACCTGATGACTCAGTTTAGCACCAGGAGTTGATTTGGATTTGATGCTTATGAATCACATTCAGCACAGTGTCCAAACTGTCTGCCCCTGACTGTATATTGTTCATATTAAGGCCACTGTCAAGGGTGTGGTGGAGGTCAAGAGAGACAACTCCTCCTTGTTATAATGGACTACAGTGATTATCATCAGGTTTTTGTGTGTATCTGCGACGTTCCAATTCACACAATAGTTTGTTATGTAATGATCTCCTCTTACTCATCGGGATTTTTCCACCTGACTTCTTATTCCCTTCCTGTTTTTTTTCTTTTTCCTGCCTTCTCCTTGTCCATCATTTCTCCCTTTCTCCCCACGCTTCGTTGTCTCTTCTCTTTTTTTCCTGTCTCCTACCACGTATCAGTTTACAGAGGTGTCCCATCCCAGGGGACAAGGTGTCTCTGTTATTTTTTTCTCACACATGTCGGTGTTGTGTAACCGTGTTGACCTTTTATTTACTACAGTCACTTCCTCCCAAAGCTCACAACCTCACAATCTTAAAGGCACTCTGATAAGGCAGACACTGTTTTGCTTGTCGGGGTGTAGAGCTGGATTAATCATTTCTGGTGAAGAAGGTTATAACACATATGAACGTTTGGAAGTATGCAGCAAAAAGTTGTTGCATCAGATTTTATAATTGCACCTTTAGCATATAGACAGTGTTGAATGTAAACAAAAATATACTTAGTTTGAAATGAAAATGCTACTTTATATTTTTATTATGGAACCTGATGTTAATATAGTGCTTAAGTTACAATGCCATTATATTTGTTATCATGTGTTTCCATCCAAATCAACTAAAACCCAGATCTTAAAGCTGCATCAACATATTTTTTTGGCCATAATATATCAATTTTCTTATGTAATATTCCAATAATTCGCAGACATGGAGTAACAGTGTTGTGTGGACACAAATGTAAGTCAAATATTAACTCACTTACTCGCCTTTAAGCTCTGCTTTGGTCTCCACCAACCCCTGTGAGAATTACCCATCTTTTTTAGCTGTTAAAGTCCCATTATGTCCACCAGCATGTTGTTAACTTTGTCAGTATAGATTGTATTTTTTGGAGCTTTTCTACAACATAAATCTGTCTGGTGCTGCTAAAGGTAAGGCTAATGAAAACGAATAAACCAAAACAATGAGCTTAAAGATACTAAAACAGTCTGCAGAACTAAGAGGAGCTACAGGACGAAGGAATCAGTTCTGTAAATCACTATGACCAACACACACATAGACATTATACTGATTGTTGATCTAAAAATATTGATGAGTGCAGCTTTAATGATGAGACCTTTAATGAGCATCCCGCCTCACTGCTAATCCCCTTTTGATTAATCTGTTGAATTGTGTTGGTTAGTTTGCGTTCATTAAATCAACTTGATTGTTAAACTGTGATCTACTGATGTAAATAAACTGTCTGTCAGTGAAGTGGGAGGAAGATCGTCGGTTTACAACTGGCTTTGATCAGCACGTATAAACAGCTGTCAGCTTTTCTGGAAAGTAAGCATTCACCTCCTCCTGTACAAAACACACAGTCCACAATGCTGAGACACAAGCATGGTATGAATGACATGAGCATTTTTATGTATTTATTTTGTTTGAATTCTTAATGCATGTATTTAAAATAAGCCTGATTTGCACAAACTTAAAAGAAACCCAGCTTTTTCTCTGCAGGTCCACGATTGGCTTTTCATCCGTTGATGCATGCTGTGACAGGCAGCTTCCGATTGGCTGCTGGTGCAATGATGCAGGCATGACTCATCTTCTATTCTGAGCCGGAGAGTTGACACAGGGTCCTGACCTTTCATCTCCTTGGTGACCGCTGTGATGTCATCCCCTCTCCCCGTTGCCATCATCCCCTTCAAGCCTCCCTCCGTCAGCCCCCGTAATCCACTCAGGTTTGTTGGCATCACAGGCAGGAGGAGCGGTATCATCAAAGCCTCCGAGGTGGGGGACAACACAGATTTTTTTGTGTGGTTTATGTGTGTCTGTGTGAGTCAATGGTGGGTTCACTCTGCTGCACACTGTCACAACCAGACAATTACTATTAGTCCTCACATTGTCGCTCTTTCTCCCCTCCCCTGTTAACAGGCTTGAGCTTATTCACTGTAGCATCCACTCATGCGGGTGAATAGCAATTCACACTTTGATAATGATGACTTCTGTTTCAAAGCAGGCTTTTAATATTTAACGATAGTTAGCAAGAAATAATGACCACAACTTGGTGCCCCAACTGGTGCCAACAGTGTCATGGGGAGAAAGCCAAAATAAACCAACATATAAGGATTCGTTCGACCCATTATCTTATGAATGAATGATTTCTCATGCTTGTATCATTATCAAACATGCCTTGAATAGCTACTTTGTAAGAAACGCAACAGAAATAGTGGAAGTTTACAATGCAACCAAGCAAATCATAGGCCGAGAGGACTCATAATGTTCCATTTTTAAAACAAAAAGTACAATATTTTCACTTTGTCAACCAAATGCCCAACAATAGCCTTTCTCTCCTCTGTGTTTTAACAATGAAAGCGACATTGCAAAAAGGCAATCACAGAATGATAAATAAGCTGTTGCTATAAAAAGCAGCAAAATGCGATTTGATATAAAGAAAATCTAGAGCCGAAATCTGTAACTGCATATTTACATCCTCTGTGTTTATATATAAGTCCATGGAGTTCTGTGGTTGGTTGGTTGGTTGGTGGTAGCTGGGTGGAGTAGTTGATGCGTAATATGGTAAATGGTCATGGGGGTGGACAGAGTGGAAGGACACATCCAATTTCCTATAATGTCTTCACAAACAGAGGTGTGAATTTAGAGTCAGGCTCAGCGTGGCTGCAACACAACGGCTCATATTATTCCTTTTTCTGCTGCTTACAGATGATTAAAGATGCCAAAAAAAGCCCAGAGTTTTCCTTCCCTGTTGCAGTCTGTTTTATTTTCTGCCTCTCACCATCTTGCTTTTTTCCTGTCTCTTTCTTTTTTCTTTTTACAGATGTCTCTCGTTGATCATAAAGTTCACAAGTTCAGAGGAGAGCAAGATGCATGGGGAGAAACGTGAAGACACAGTCGAGTAACGCCAAGAGCAAAATGAAAGCCAGCCTCATTCTTTACACACTCTTACATCATCTACACACTCCAACTACAAGGGCAACTTTAACCGCTTCACTCACAGACTAATGAACTTTAGACTCCTGTTTGAATTACACATGAAAATATCAAATTATAATAATGAACTTGAGTGATGATAATGAAGCTGACATTATGTGAAGACCAGAAAAATGGAGCTAAATGTCAGTTTTGATCATTTCATTCCAAAACTGTGGTATTACTCTGCTACTAATCTGCTCTTCTGGGGAGGTTTTCCACAGGATTTTGTGGAAAGAGGTTGAGGTCCACACCAAAGTAGATCATGTGTAGTCAAACTGTACACCTCTGGCCAAATAGTGTGCCAAGTCTCCATCAGATAAAAGGACTGTACCGCCCTCTACTGGAGGATGGCTCACACAACTAACCAGGACACAAACTCCTGCTAATGCACAGTAAATATACCAAAATGCATTCATGATATTAAACTGCTAATAAATATATGCAACAGACTGTAATAAAAGAAACATATTTTATTTGTGTTTCAATGCATTCCTATCCTAACTGCACAGGTATTATTATCTTTCTATAAAACGTGGGTTGTATGGAAAATTCAACCTAAAAAGGACATCATCCGTCCAGCTTCTCCTCTGACTAACTGCTTTGGACTCTCATCCAGGCCCGTTAAACTGTCTGCTGCTTTTAAAGGTGATGAGAGGAGCTGATGCGATTTCCCTATTATTAAAGCTTTACCTGCCGACCCCTCATTTCTCCTTCTAGTTCTGTCTTTAACCTGCTTCAACCTCTTTTTCAGATTACTTCTGACTGAGCTGGAATGTGCAATAAAAAACAGTGAAGGTGAATTGGCAGCATACATATTCCGCGAGTTCGTACGCTCAACCAGTTTAGCAGGCAAACTCGCAGTGAAAAGTTGATTTTTTATCTGCAGTGATTTGCTTTGCAAAACAACAGTCATGTTGTATATGTTTCCTGTATTATTTTTTGAAACCAAGGCCTCAGGAAGCATGAATCCAGAAAGCAAGAAGCTGCAGGTTTAAGCTAGGAAACATCTGTGTTGCATAAAAACTCTGAAACCGGTCCACATATACACTTGACGTCTTGAACATTAACAGAACTATAGTTAAAAAAAAATAAAACTCTTTGGAGGTTTTCTCCTTGCTTCCATTTCTCTCCACACACCCTGACTGACATAGCTTGATGTTTCAAAGATGAGCTCTAAATAAAAACATACAAATGTCAAAGGTTTGGATTGTTCGTCACCACTGCATGGTCTTCGATCGGGTCAGTTTCCTGGTCAGAGCATGGCGAACAGTCAGCATGTAGGAGCGGCGGTCAGGCAGAGGGCGCTGCTGATCCAACACCTGCCTGTCACACACATGAAACACACCATCAATCAAACAACACATGCAACAGATTCGCAAAACCTTCTGTACTGAAGGACTGCAGGTAGGAGATCAGAGGGAAAATAGAAAGCATGATACCTCTCCTCTGAGAGTACATCTGTACGGCTGAAAATCACTCACCTCTGCAGGATTGGCATTCTATACAACATGCTGCTTTAGACTTTGCTGTTTTGGCAGTTAGTGTAAAGAAATCAACATATTTTTACTCAAACTGTCTGTCAAACTGACTTCTCAAAAGGAAAATAAAATGTTTTTCTCGACTTTTTTTCTCTCCTAGCTCTTTCAGGACCATCCTCACAACCATAACTGTAATTTTCTTCCACTATGAGAAGGTCCTTTATCTTCTTTGCTCAATGCAAAATGGAAGAACACTGTCCACCAGCTGTAAAAATACTGTTTCAAGTGTACTTAACTGTTGCATTTCCAGTAGAAACACTCAAAACATGCTTAAAAAATAGTGTCGTTTGGAACTGAATCGCAGCTTGTGTCCTGTGCTTATCACATATGTTGTGTGTGTTCAGATTATTTGATCAAGACAAATAGACAAATAGAGAATAGGAGAAACAAACCTAATGAGCTGAAACACTGCCACTTCCACTGCTAAAACTGCTTCGGCCACAGACAGCTCCCTGAAACCACACCTACACACACAAATTGAATATTTTAGTTAATTAGAAAACATGCACACAATGCACTAGTATTCATATACTTAATTTTTAACACTCAAACTTTATATAAAGCATATGTAAGTTACTCCAAACTGAGCAGAAGATAATTAGATATCAACACCTTCTACTTCTCATCATACTTTTCATCAAAAGAGCAGTAATAATGTATACAAAGCTTAATATATGTCTATATTTTGATTCTTTACAAGATTTCAGCTTTGTGAAGATATTTGGTAGCAATATAAATATGCAAAATATAAGCAGTAATAAAATAAACAAGAAGAAAATGTTGACTATTAAAGTACCATTTCAAATGGAATACAACAAGAACAATTATGAATACATTATAGTCATGCAAGTATAAGCTCACAAACCTTAAATCCTTCGCAAGCCTCTGTCCTTCCTCTGTTGTCACCTCCCTGCCAATTTCCAAATCTGCTTTATTGGCTACCAGCACTGTAGGAACAACTGACAAACACACAGTGAGACGACAATAAAGCAGCAGGATGATGCATTTTGGAGTTTACTCAGAGCACAGGATCAGCTACCAAACATGGAATGTATATCTGCTCCATCTGTGCATGTATGTATGTGCATAAAGGTGACAATAGGCAGATGTCATAACAGAGTTAGAACAGAGACGCAAACATAGTGAGCACACTGTTCCTGTGGAGATCATGTGGCTCGTTCAGTAGTTTAGATGATTAGCAAATCTACAGTAGCTACTAGTGATGCAAACATTATATCTTCTGTGTGAAGATGTCAGCGATTAAATAATGTTACTGATCTCCTCCCAAATTTTGCACAAGAGATGTTTTCAGTCATGTAGCTTTTACTTTACTGTGAAAATGTGTTTACTGTCTACTGTGACTCTTAGTGATAGAAATGATAAGAAGTTCGATAACTTCATACCCAGACTGTGTTTGGTTTTGTCGATGAATGTCTTCAGTCGTGGGACTTCCAGGAAGCTGCGGCGTTGTGTGATGGAGTAGAGCAGCAGGAATCCATCAGCCCAGCGGATGGAAGACTCCAGAGAAGCCACAGAGCTCTCCTGGAAGAGATCGTATCATAAAGTAACCATAGATATGTGAGGAGTTCATTTGTAAAAGCAGATAAAAGTTGTGAAGTTACCTCAGTAGTTTAAATATTACAGTTAAGGCCCAACAATAAATACTGATTATGTAAATTTACTTGAGTCATTTAAAAGACGCAACAGGCATTCCTTAAACGAATAAACCAACACCAATTTAACTGATATGCTTTGGACTGTAAAATAAGAAAAATACTATTAAGATTTTTAATTTTAAATTTTTTTTTAAATGGATAAATCTTATTGAAACATCCCAACACCAGTCTGACTGATAGCTATTCCCTTGAATGCATAATTAGAATATGTGATTTAGGAAGATAAATCCAAATGGAAATACTTGTTTTTGCATCAAAACATTGTTATATTTATAGGCATGAAAAATTAATAGTAGGGAAATATACTTATTTTCTCATTTTCCCAGAGTTTACATGAAAAACTCTGATGTTTTCATGCTAAACATGAAGTTAGCCATTAGCAATTAGCGAAAGACTTAACTTGTAATGTAACTACTCTGTCTCTGATTAATATTTCTGCTTTTTTTTAATGTATTTGTTTATTTGTGATATTTAAAAGTGGAGATTAGCATATTTTTTAACTTTGAAGGCTAGTTTTCCCCCTTTTCCCAGTCTTAGCTAACTCAGCTAACTAGGCTAACTGTTAGCTTGATGTAGCTTCACAGTTAGTCATTAAAAAAGCCAATAAAAGCTAATATTTTCCAAAATATCAAACCTTTCACATAGCTCTAATGAACTTCAGTATTTGTAGGGGTGACTGTCACCAATACATTATTAAATGTGTTACTTGTGGCCTCTGTCAACCCAAAAAACAAAACTTTAATGCAATTTAGATTAACAGTAAAAGTAATTTGCAGAGTCACAGCTGCATTTTTGTCAGTTTTATTTCTGTATTTTAAATGTCATTATCAAATAAATTAACACTAATGGCATTTCAGTGACTCTATGAATTTATATAATACATAATATAATTTTACCTTACAAGCTATGTCCAGAATCTCCAGATCAACAGTTTCCTGGTCGACCACCCGGCTGCATCTATAGGTCACCTCTGTAGAAACACACACCTTCATAATTCCATCCTGCCAGTGAACAATGCAGGGAAGTAATGCATCGTCTATGTCAGCAAGGGGAAAAAATATTTACCAACCCTTTTTATGGTCGTATTCGCCAATAAAGCGTTTGGTTATGAAACGAACACACAGTGCTGGAGACACAAAACAGACACGGTCACTGGAGAGAGAGAGCTGCCTGAAACCCAACAGACTAGTATTTCTCCCGCATACTACACATTCACACACATGAATAATGATGTACGACATTTCCATCAGATCTGCAGCATCTTATTCTCATATCATGTGTTATGCAATTGTAGAATTATCCTCTTTGTGACGTTCCTTGCCTTGTTTATGCGAATGCACAAGTGCTTTTGGCTGGGTGGAGGGAGTCTGGAAGGTTCATGTTTGTTTGACTTGAGTGTCTACTGCTTAAGGACTTGCTGTATTTTAGCAGGACACATTAAAAAGCTGACATTTGAACCGTCACACCTGGGACAATATTGAGCTTTCATTCAAGCTTGCTGTCTTGCCAGCATCCCACCATGAAGATATTTTGTGCACCGCTGTCACTTAGATTTCTCCTGCCACGACTAGCACATAATACAGAATTTTATGTGTGGCCCTTTAAACCTCTAATGGACATATGGTAAGTCTCTGGAGGGCTGCGTATTCCTTTAACACAAAAGTCAAACATAATGTGATTTACTTTCGGATTAGAATAATGTTCCCTTTGAATTTTAGCAAACCAGGTCAACTTCCTGTCTTGTCTTGTGTTTCTAGGGAACTTCCTCAATTCCGTACACATGGATTAAAAATCCGGCATAGGTGTGCGATAGAGTAACCTTTTTAGATTTATTCAAAATGTTGGAGATGTTATTGTGTGATTCTTTTATTTTATAGCAGCAATACAACCCAGCAAGCTCTAATTAAATTATGCAAAATGTGCTCAGCCATTCAAAATCAAATGAGACATGCAGTAGTTTGACATCAAGACTTGCTCAGGAAGACGGTTCAGCTTTAGGTCAGTGTAAGGTTTCCATTTTAAGCCAAACCTTTCAAACCGTGACCACTGGTTAACCCTAAACTTAACCTCTTTTCCTCGCTAATGAACATGTGAGAACGTCCAACACGTTATGTAATCCAGAGTTCGCAAAAACACATCTCTCGTCCTGGTCTTGCCTGTGTTTCTCAACTGTGTTCTGTACCTGTTTTCCCAGTGTTCTGAGCTCCCAGGATGAGGAGTTTAACTGGAACCATTTTCCTGCCACGAAAAATCAGTCCACTGTTTGTCCCTTCATTGAAGCCCTACAGGAGAAAGCAGAGGAGTTACAAATAAGTCACAATATACATGCAAACCCAGTAATATGAGCCTACATGCACCCTTGCACAACTGGAGAAACCTAATCGTTATGAATTCACAAATAAATACAGATATAACTAAATATAAAACTTGATAGTAGTACTACACCACAGTTTGCAATCATACTGACCTTAAAATAGAAATAACTTCCAGTCTCAGACACTGAGCAGGCAGAGAGCAGAAGGATGTGACTGTCTTCTCTCCTCTTCTGTCTGCCTTTGTGGTTGTGTTTGGTTATAAGAGCTCACTCTCTCTTCTCTCTCTCTTTGGGAACAGTATATGACAAGAGCCATTTGTCTGGAGGAATGGTGTCCAACTCCACACACAAATCCCATTTTGGATCCATGGACACACATGAAAACACTCTTTTTCAATGACTTACAATCATCCCAAAGCCTCTAATCTTGAGGATACATGTGCTTAAATATGGTGCAAAAGTTATTTAAAGTAACTCCCTCTTTAGCAGCGACATTAAAATGCTGCTTACCCACACTTTAATGCAGGGCTTAACTTGTTATGGAGTGTTTCACCGCAGGTATTGCTACTTTTTCTATTAAAGAGTCATTATCAGTCATTTATAATTTTTAAAGAATGTTGATAAAGCAGCAGTTTAGGTGCTTTAAAGCTGCTTGTGTGGGTGATTCCATTGTTTCTTTCAAACAATAGCTCTAAAATCATGCCATGACTGTCTTCACTCGTGTATTCTTGCATGCAGTGGCCTTGACATTACCTCTGGACTCTGCTACGACTGGCTTCTTTCAAGAATTCTGCATTTCAGCAGCCTTGTGCCGGAAGGGTGGTTTGGCAACTGCTGCCTGGAAAGATTGAATATCTGATATTTTAATGCTCAAAGAGGAGCAGTTTGTTTAGGCTACCTTGAGGGGATACGACTATTGTTACTTCTTTTGCTATTTTTCCCCCCCATCATCACTCTAGGGTTTTTTAATTTGCAGTTTAGGAGTATTTGCTTCTAAGAAAAAATGAGAAAAGGGTAGAATTAAGTCTCGTGAGGGTTTAAGTTCCTCTTCTTTCCATTGAAGAATTTAAACCTGCCAAGTGATGAGCTGAATTTCAACAAAAAAAAATTGACATCTGAAAGGTTTAAATGGCTTGTGGTTATAGAAATCCAACACAATAAATAAAAACTACTAATCTGGAGTAAATACATTTGTAGGATTTTATTCATATTCCATAGGTTTCTCAGATTTATTCAACAAAGATCGTTCTCAGGGCGAAAACGATTAAACTGTATACAACAATCATCAAGGACAGGTTTTAAATAAAGGAGCGACGTCGAGTTTGTTCAGAGAAGTGTGTGTTGCTTCAGAACAGGAGAGAGTTTTTGTGTCGGCAGGTGTTCAGCAGACGGACGGCTCGTCGACGGCGGCGGCTCCTTCTGTGACGGCTTTGACGCATTTAGCCATCGTCTGGGAAGCTCTGCTGATAGAATCTGGGCACGAAAACAGAGCATAAATATTAGATGTTTATATTTTAATATTTGGATGTATTTCCGATTTAAAAAAAACATCATAACTAACCTGTCATGTAGAAGTCCTTGGCGGAAAGTTGAGGTGGCACCAGAGGAGCTGCTATGAGGTTCTGGTTCACAGCCTGAGAGCAACAAAGTGGTTGAGTGAAGAGATTATCATCACTTAAAGTAGAAAACTAACTATGTGTGTGTACGCAAGTGTACCTGAGCAAGTTCATTCGCTTGTTTGAAGTAGTTTGCTTCCTCCACGTCGTCATAACGCACCAGGTTAGGAGAGACCTCAGCTAGCCTGGATCGGACCTCCTCCAGAGAGTCGTAGGGCAGCGCCACACCAGCCAGCTGCAAAAACACATTCCTTTGAATATCTGTGCTTTAAACTTAGTAAGAACATCAGTATGCGAATGCCCTACTTCTTACTTCAGATACAGCTCTGATGATCTTCCAGTCCTCTCTGGCCATCCCAGGAGGAGTGACAGCCACCTTAGTGTGTTGGCTTCTCCCTTCAGTGTTGACATAAGTGGCATTTTTCTCCGTGTATGCAGCGCCGGGTAGGATGATGTCCGCCATTGGTGCTCCTACGTCACCATGATGACCTGGAGAGGATGAAAACTAATGTTAATACATTTACACGAATTAGCAGCGTTGGGTTTTTACATGCGGGGTTTTTGTCAAGCTCAGAATGAACACAACAATAAGATCGGTCCACATAGAATTACCTTATTGACAGTCATCTGTTATTTCTGACCATGTTATAAACAAAAATGTCTATTCTGTTTCAGTAAATAAAAACAAAAATAATTAATTCTTATCTTTTTGGCACTGGTAATGTTTCTCTGTATGGTGCCAAAAATTCCTCTAAGCGGAAACAACCCTGTCATGGCATCCATTCAGTGTGTACATGCTGCTTCTGTGTCTTTAGGTGTGTGTGTGTGTGTGTGTGTGTACCCTGGTAGATGATGAGGCTGTCTTTAGGCAGGTCAGCTCTGGTGATACAGCCAGCATCAGCTCCCAGCAGGAACAGGACTTTGGGTGGATTATTCCTGATGGCGTCCACGCCGGCCTTGTAGCCAAGATCCAACGCAGCGACCTGACTGGCCACTCTGCTCACACACACAGAAAATATTGAATAAAATGGAGTTTAGTTACATAGCACATTTTAAAACAAAGTGTTGTAAACACTATAAGGCCAGCAACAATAAAAAAAGTTAGAAAAATCAATCTGTAAAATGAAATCAATATAAAATACTAAAATATTAAGATCACTAAGCACTACCTGAGGTCGTTGAAAACATGTATATATTGAGATTTTTCTTAAAATTCTCAATAGAAGGGGGAAAGAGTAAAGTTAAAAAAGCTTTGGAGCTGCCACTGCAAAGGCATGATTTCACTTTAGCCACCAACTTCAATTGAGAAACTGTTAAAACCTCCTGAGAATTTAAGAAGAAATGAGGTAGAGTATGGAAAGAAGAGTTCTGACATGTACCCATGTATGGCTTTATAAACAAAGAAAAAAATAATCAATTCTTCATATAACGAGTAGGCAGTGCAGTAATAAGAATAAGTCACTCCTTGTGGCTGACTTTGATAAAGTCACTAACTTTATGTGTGTTAGGAGCAAAAGAGTTGATGCCAAGCACCTGCAAGAAACTTCAACTGATTTGCTAAGCTGTACCTGTGCAGAACACTGAGGACCTTCCAACCCTCCTCCACTCCGCTGCTAGTCCTGGCATTCTGAGCGATGGTGGAGACGGCGCTCAAAATGGCAGCTCCATCTTCTCTCTGCAGAGCACTGCTGCCAACAACCACCACTGGACGCTTAGCACCTGCAAGGACCTGAAAAATACAGTTTTCTGTCAGAATTTTCTCTCAAAAGACCTTCATCCACACTGTTCTGACAACACGTGTCCCCATTACCTGGCAGAAGGGGTGTGTGCCGTTAGCCAGCTCCTTCAGTACTGAAGTCTCCTCTCCCAGGTGGTCGTATGTGTAACTCAGGTCGACATTGTGGCCCACCATGGCAACACGCAGCTCATTATGGAGCCAGCTGAAAGAGAACCAGGTAAAAAATAGGTAAGTTACATGTTCAGTCACAAATAAAATAAGATGCAAACAGATAAAAACATTAAGCGTGATGTTTGGGTTTACCTCTTGCGGATTCTGGCGTTGAACAGTGGTGCTTCATACCGCGGATTAGTTCCTACGAGCAGCAGCAGGTCACACTCCTCGATGCCAGCAATGCCGGAGTTCAGCAGGTAGTTGGAGCGCAGGTCAGTGCTGCAGAGAGAGCAAGAAGAAACCAGTGTCAGCTAATAATAAACCTAAGGAATGACAGGAAACACAGAACCTTCCTTACCCTGCTCCTGCCATCGGGAAGACCTCCTCAGTGCAGAGGTTTTCTGAGTCGAGTTTGTTGAGAAGATCTTTGAGAGAGACCAAAGCTTCAGCGTCTGCCATCCCTCCTGCTATGGCTGCGACGTCACTGCCCTGCACGCTCTGCAGCTGTACGCACACAAACATACACATTTGCATCCCGACTCAAGTATGACATCACTAATATAACCTATAATCCTCTGCAAAAAGACAAACACGTTATGTAATATGATAAGAAAGATCCAGGAAAGAAGCAAACACTTACTGCTCCAGCAACACGAGTGAGAGCGTCCTCCCAGGTGGTGGAGGTCAGCTGACCTGAATTGTCCTTCACCATTGGCAGGGTCAATCTTTGCCTCTTTAAACCATCATATGCAAACCTGCAAATGCACATTTTGGTCAAAGCTACACAGCCCTATATGTAACATTTGTTTTTGACTTAATTAAGCCAATTAATTATATAGTGAGACGGATTTAACTTGTATAAATTCTAACTACAACTTCTGGTTTGGGTCTAGTTGTGCCTTACCTTGTCTTATCAGAGATCCACTCTTCATTGACGTCTTCATTCAGTCGGGGCATCACCCTCATCACCTCCCCTCCTCTTGTGCTCACGACGATATTGCTGCCCACAGCGTCCAACACATCGATGGATTCGGTTTTTCTGCATGACAGCAGAAGACAAAGCTAAAGAGAAGAGTCTGCCACAAAAATGAGCTCCTTTATTGTTACTGTACTACCTTACTTCACTTAAAGAAAGCCTATGTCTTTAAATGCAAGCAACAGTAATTGTTTGGTTTTGTGTTGTGATGGCTTAACTGAAGCATGAGACGCTTTCCTACCTGGTCTCCCATGGTCGTGCGGTGAAAGCGTAAGGTTTGGAGGTGAGCGCTCCAACGGGACAGACATCGATGACGTTGCCCGACAGCTCTGACATGAACATCTTCTCTACATAAGTTCCAATCTGCAAGTTGTTTCCTCTTCCTGTCGTTCCCAGGTCTTCAACTCCAGCGATCTCACTGGCAAAACTACAGAAAACAAACAGAGAAGGGCATGAACGTGTTAATCAATTTCACTACATTACATTTTTCCTAACACAGATGTTTGTGGCACACTCACCGGACGCAGCGTGTGCACTGGATACAGCGGGTCATGATGGTTTTGATAAGAGGCCCGATGTTTTTGTCCTCCACGGCTCTCTTTCCTTCTGAGAAACGGCTGCGATCTGAACCAAACTGCATGGACTGATCCTGAAAACAGAGAACAGGGTTTTCTATTCACTGTGCTGGTGAGGCAGCAAACATATAACATCAAACACAGTATCTCAAAACCTCACTTAGCCATGTTTTTTGCAACCTGTGTGACTGACAAAGTTTGTTTTGTATAATGTTACCTGCAGGTCACACTCTCCTCCCTGATCACAAATAGGGCAATCCAGTGGGTGGTTGGCCAAGAGGAACTCCATCACTCCCTCTCTAATGAAACACACACATTAAACAAGCATGTTTACTATCGTTTAACTTGACATTTTAAAAGTTTGCCTTATTATATTTGCACAGAACCACACAGTGACCAAAGGTTGTACCTGGCTTTGCGTGTTTTCTCTGAGTTGGTGAGGATGTTCCAACCTTTCATGACGGGCATGGCACAGGCTGCTACCGGCTGAAGACGCATGACAGCACACACACATTAGTTACACATTAATACTCAAGTATTTACAGCAATTTCTGCGCTAAAACTTCTAGTCTTATCTCAGTTGATGCCGTTTTGTTTAATGCCCTTTCAAATTGTCTGTTACCTTTGGAGCTTTCTCAATCTCCACCAGACACATACGGCAGTTTCCTGCCACAGAGAGGCGCTCGTGGTAACAGAACCTGGGGATCTGAATTCCTGCCTTCTCACAGGCCTGATGGGAAAAAGAGACAAGATGAAAAACAAATAACTATGACATTTGGAGAAAGAAGACATTAAATTACAAACACTGTGAAAACTGCAAAGATGACACTAAGTGAATTTCTGTTGTGGTCTTCGATGGAAAGATTTGAATCAATGAAGGTGAAGTGAAATTAATCTATTTCACCCTCTGAGAATTAAATCAAAAGCTAAGGTCCTTTGGGATTCCTGAATAATGCCAGATCCCAACTTTTGTGAGAATCAAAGCTAATTCTGTATGTATAATGACAAATACATTACACCTGTTAACTGTCTGAATGAGAGATCATGTAGGAACAAGATTATTGAGTAACTGACCAAAATTACGAAAGCTTTGATGAGGCAGTAAATCACAAGAAGATCAAACTAGGCTCAGATTCACTAGCTTGCACTTAATCCACATTAATAAACAAATCATTGGCATAACAACATAAATACCACAAAGGAGTACAGAACAAAGAGGATCCACGTGAAATATTAGCTTGCAGTAAAAACAGCAGCTGCATCTTACCTGCAACACAGTAGTACCAGGCTCTACTTCCACTGGTTTCCCATCCACAAACACTTCCACCATGTTACTGGCAGCACGCACTGGAGTGCGCACTGAAATTGCACACAGAAAGGACAACGTTGTTGAAATGACGCCAACTCAACCAAAAATAAATGCTGAAATATCTATTGTCAATAAAAATGTCAAATAAAGTTTAACATTGGGTCAATCTTCAGCAACAGACACTGTTTTATGCTAGAAGCCATAATTTACAATCCATACAGTATGTGTTGTATTCAACATACAGCAACAAAAAAAATCCCAAAAGAATACTGATTATACAGATTAAGGATTTTAAAATGTTCCACTACACAACATACACTCTGAGGCACTGCCCAATAACAATGAACAGAACAACACTTAACTTGACCTTCACACACAAACACGCATTGGTCTTACCTGGGTTAGATGAAGCCAAGCTGCCCTTGGCGGCTCCGGCTAGAGCGCGGCCGACGGCTGGCAGTCGCAACATGACTCTGTGAGAGAAAAGATGTGCGATTACTTTATTCTGACATGCCACGTACTGAAGTCCAAAAATCTGAGTTTGTTCTAGGGTACCAAATGTTCAATTATCCAACATGTTTTCAAGAGAAAAGTGAGAGGAGCTCATGAAAGGGAATGATGAGTCATTCACATTCATTCAAGGTGTGTTTGAAAAGTAAAAGCTTTTCTTTCAGTGGGCTAGAGGCATCAAAAAACACACCAATGTGAGTCGGCTTGTACCTTCTCAAGGGTGTGGACACACAAAAAAAACAAAATAATTACAGCTGAAACCATCACAGGCTTGCGACATACATATCTAATTCCAAATAAAGCTATTATAATTAACTTTTAAAAACTAAATGCCAAATGAAATTGCCAACTCTTGATTGATTTACGATTGATTAATTGTTTGATCTGTAAAACACCACAATGTAGATGGAAATGTCTATTACAATTTTCCTGAGTCCAGCACAAACAGAGAGTCCAACACTCAAACATATAAAGTCCATTATCACAGAAGACCCAAATATAACACATTTGAGGGGCTGGAGCGAATGCATTTTAAGCTTGAATAACAACTTATATAATGAGCCGATCTCTTTATGAACTGATTACCTTGAACTAACTGTTTTGGTATACCATAACTACCAAAAGCACGTTTAGCAATAGGTGTATGTTTGCTTCTAATGAAGCATTGCTGGCAGCTCTTTAGTCATGTTGTCATAACATAATCTCTGCACTGCAATGAATGCACAGCCCTCTTAAAATGGTTTGAACCTCTAATCATGTCACTTACAAATATAGAATGTGTAGCAACAGGTTGCTTCACCACCCACAAAGTTGTGGTGGAGAAAATATGATGAGATTCTTTGAAGCTGTGTTCTTCAACTTGAATATGAAATGCTTAGCAACTTATTTAAATACACATCTGGGGCACTTTGACTGGAGTTTATTCTTCTTCTTATTATTATTAGACAACCTCAGAAATGACTTGAGTCTCGTCAACACCTTTGGCAGAGACCATTTATTGCAGTTGTTGTATAATAATAAATTCTAGTCTAGCTGACAAACTCCTGTCAGTGTCCATGATCAGAGACTCAGGAGCTAATGCTAGCTAGCTTTACAACTGTCAACAATAACAAGTGTAATTAGCCCTCAAATACGTAATTAATGTTCCACGGAGATAACGAAGAGATAAAAGAAGATTTTCCGACACATACTGACATCCCAAAATGTTAAGAAAATACACAGGTTTTTTAGTAATGTGGACAAGAGAAGGAGCTAACAAGCAGCACGAACCTTCCAGTGAGGACTCCTTGCTCGCAGGCTAACAGCGCTAGCTCAGAGTGCTACTCAAGGACACGGAGACTGCATGATGTTAGAGGGTAACTGAGGTTATGCGGTTAAAAGCCTCATTTTTATCGGTCGTGCAATTAAATAACATGTCGATTATTTCACCTTCATAAGCACACAGTATGTCTCTGGTTCTTACCTTTCGCTATTTGGCCTTCTGGACCAGAACAGCAGTGATCTTAGTTACACCACTAATGAAACAGCTATGGCGTTAGCGGAAGTAGCGCATAGTTCGTCTTCCGTTTGAAATGAGGTCTTTACTAACTTCTTTTTTTTTTAATTTCTAAGACTAATACACATTAGCTTTAGTGACGATGAGCCTATCTTTTTGTCTTTTTTTTCCGTCGTTTTTCTTTTTTGGAAAACTAATTTTGTTAATCTTTTACACTTAGTTACAAAACGGCCAGAATATTGTGTTGGATATAGTGTTAGCATCACCAAACAGGATATAGCATTTAAAACACAAAAAACACATTAAATAAAAATAAAGAATGAATTCAAACTTTCTCATAGGGGATCCAGGAGATCCTTGTTTTTTTGTTTTGTTTTTTTGGTAGGGTCAAAACTTTAGCTCTAAGTAAATCAGGTTAATCCCCATAATGAATAATACTGTAGTCTTAGCCTTAATATTAGTATTTTTAGTTAGATTAATTTATGTAATTTATATTACCGTGAGGTTTTAGCTGTATTAATGCATTATAATTAATAACAGTGTACGGTAAAGTAGTATTTTATCCGTCGACTGTATTTGAAAGTCGTCTTTCTTGCACAGTCTAAGATTTTATATAATTCTTGGTGACTATGTGTTTTTATTATTATTTTCTTTCTTTCTTTCTTTCAATTTTATTTTTTTATTTTCACCTTGGACTACATTTCCCGTTACCCACCGCGCGTTTACCGGAAGTATCTACGTGTGCATTTTTGCCTTCAGTTCAGGAAGCGTCTACAAACAGCTCCAGAAACGAGCAAGACTTGGGGGTCTCTCATGTGAAGGAGTACAGCAAAAACAGGTAAATATTCTTTACAGTTAAAAATACAATTTGTCGACGGAATACTAAAATGTCACGGCAGCGTTTACGTTCAGTCTTTTACAGATACGCCTGAACGGGCCTTCACAATTTATTTCACTCGTTAGCTACAAGCTAACTGTGTCTCCTAGCAAACACAGCGTCTAATAACAAGGAAATTAAATACATCAGTGTTTGTTGAGGTTGTGACTCATGTCTTGCTGTAAGTAAGCTATTTAATTAGCGTATATACGAAGTTGTTGTGTAATGTTCAGTTGTTTTAATGAACTTTGTCACTATCTAGCATATATGTTTGCAGTTTCACCCTCTGTTTCTGTGTTGTCCTTTTTAAGCCGTTTTTGTTCAACTAAATTAGCTTAGACTTATCAGTAGTTGCATGCTACAGAGTACATGTATAACACATTTAAAATTATATATTCTAAAGTTTTGAGTTGGAGGACTCTATGACTTGTTGTAAACATGAAATAACTAAGATGCAGATTAGTTATGCCAAGCTATAGGAGGTAAACAGTCTGCTTGTCATCTTACCAGAAATGTTATTCTCTTTATAATGGCTTTATTTTTAATTTTACATAATACGTTCTGTACTGGCAACGTACTAGCTCTATCAAATACTTAATCCAAAATATCTCAGTTCATTTATATAGTGGATGCATCTTACTTAACATAAGGTGCGTCAAAAAAGTATTTGAAAAGTGGATTTATCCATGTCTACCATCAGCTGTGGTCTTGAAGCCTTATAAGCTTACACAGAGTACATTTCAAAATGACATGAATGCATCAGGTACTAAAATTATAAATGTAAAATATTAGCACCTTATGCTAAAAGTGAGCAGGAATGAAGTCAACAGGTTCAAATGTTACATCAACCGAACGGATTGCATTTATTTAGCAAATTCATCATACATAGCATATAAGGTGCTGTAAAACTTTAAAAAATAGCATAGGAGTTTTTTTTATGGTTTTGTCCACCATCAGCTGTTGTCTGGAAGCTTCATGACTCAGCAGAATTACATTTTTAAAACAAGAATAATGCATCAATTGTTAAAATGTATAATTTTAAGGACTAAATATTTCATAAATCATCGTGTTTGGATAAGGTTTGTTTTGTTAGTGTATCTGCATTTACTGCAAGTCCTTCTCATGTGCCCGTCTAATTTTCAGCACCATGTTGCCGACCACCTCGCCGAACAGCAACGGCGCCCTCAATTCCAGGGACGCTGCACGCCACACAGCGGGTGCCAAGCGCTACAAGTACCTGCGGCGGCTGCTCCATTTCAGACAGATGGACTTTGAATTCGCCCTGTGGCAGATGCTTTACTTGTTTACGTCACCACAGAGGGTCTACCGCAACTTCCACTACAGGAAACAGACCAAGGATCAGTGGGCCAGAGACGATCCTGCTTTTTTGGTCCTGCTCAGCATCTGGCTATGTGGTAAGTCTGGACTCAGTTTTGTCCCTTATGCTTTTGCTCGCCTCTTTGATTGTCATTAAACACATTTTGGTCACGTTTTTATTCATTATCATGCCTCTGTTTTGGATTTTGAACATTCACTTCTTACCTTCTTGGCCTGTCTGATTAAATGTTAACAAACACTTGAGTTGGTCTTTTTGCTGCCAGTGGTATCCAGATATTCTTGCCTTTACTATGATAACAGACCACTCCTTTTGTTATTGTGCAGTGTCAACAATAGGCTTTGGTCTTGTGCTGGACATGGGAGTCGTGGAGACTCTGAAACTGCTGCTGTGGGTCGTCTTTGTTGATTGTATAGGAGTCGGTCTGCTCATATCAACCTTTATGTGGTGAGTGGTTCTTTTTGATTGTGTGAGGACATGTTTTTGAATCGTCTGTAAAGTGAATAATAAAATTAAAGGTTAACCCTGCATGTGAAAAAAATCTTTTTGTTTGTTTTCCAGGGTGATCAGCAACAAATACCTGCTAAAACATCCCAGCAGAAATTTTGATGTGGAGTGGGGCTACGCATTTGATGTTCACCTCAATGCTTTCTACCCACTTCTAGTCATCCTGCACTTCCTGCAGCTTTTCTTCATCAACCGTGAGTAGCTTGTGTCTCTGTGTGAGTTTTATTGGTGTCTGAAATTACATTATCCAATTCAAGGCATTAAATGTAGTCCAGTTAGTTAGCTCTACCACTTTATTGTACAGATTTTTTGTTTTATACTGTTTTATATTTCATAAACAGATGTTGCACCATTTTTAATTTGTTGTTTTGTGTGTTCCAGATATTGTGGTGATAAATTCAAATTGGTTCGTGGGATACTTCGTTGGGAACACTTTGTGGCTGATCGCCATTGGTTATTATCTTTACATCACCTTCCTGGGCTACAATGGTACGTCTCCTATACATCAAAATACACTGGTTGCTTGGTGTCGGCATTTCCACAGTCAGTATATAGTTTCTGGATGAATGTATTTTAAGTTGTGTAAGAAGATGCAGAGCAGATCAGTTTAAAATGTCATTTATTTATTTGATGTTGCTACCATCTAGTGGACAGAAACGTGCACTAATACACCACCAGGAGTTGCTGACACAAGTGTAATAGAGTCTAAACAATTTACAGAAATCTGTGAGTGCATGGTAGAGAATTTGAAATACACTGAAAATGAGGGGTTAAGATGTGTAGAATTTGATGCTGAAACTGAAATAGAGATGGGTACATTCACAGGTGGAAACCAATGAGATGTGGTTGTTCAACAATCTGCACTCTAATTGGTTGGCATATATTGTTTCCCAGAAATATTTTAGTTCATGTCTGACGCTAGAGAGATATAACGCTGTCTTCTCTTTTCATCCTCCCAGCTCTACCCTTCCTGAAGAACACGGTGGTGCTGCTCTACCCCTTCACTCTTCTTGGCCTCATCTACATCCTCTCCATCTCGCTCGGTTGGAACTTTACTCAGGGCCTCTGCTGGTTTTACAAGCACAGAGTCGAGTAGAACCAGTTTGCCTCTGAGATTGGACACTAACTGGCTCTGGGCCGACTCTAAATCTATTTTAAATTCACATCTACGTGACAATGAATCCATTTCCAGCTGCTGTCAGTCAACGTCTTGTTGAGAGGGATCTCTAGTTGACTCTCAGTGAACTGGGACTCGGGGTTGATTGATGCTGAGCTGGTGGCTCAGCTCTCACTTGATTTTTCTGTTCAGCTCTAACGTTGAGCTGGAGCTCCAAAGTCAGTGATGTGTTTGGACTAGTTGCAGAAACAAGGGGACAGATGACACGCAGCTTTTATTGGTGTTCTTTTTGTATGATTTGTAAATAGTACTCTGGCAGGTTGTAATATATACCCAGAGGGTTGTTTCTGAAGAGGATAAGTTTGCTTTGTTTCCTTGAGTTTTCTTAAAAAAAAGACTGAGAAAAAAATCAAATCCTACTTATTGAAGAGGAAAAAATGAAAGTGGAGGAATGTAGGGTGCAATTTTTTTTTTCCATTTTCTTTTTTTTCTTAAAGTGTACATTCCAAAGCACTTTCAATAAAAGGTTTTATTAACTTAAATTGCCTCAGTTTAAAAGCCCTGGAAGAATAAATGATGACTTTGTCTGTACATAACAGACATAATAAAACGCTAAATATCAGGTACATATACAGACTTTACAATAACATATCTGCTTCACAAAGTATTAAACAAGCAGAAACTGATTGTAGACCTCTATCTATAATCTAATAATCTATAATCTAACCTTTATTGATCCCCTTGGGGAAATTCCTTCTCTGCATGACCCATCCTATTCAAAGTTAACCTTAACTATACATACTAGGAGCAGTGGGCTGCCGCGGTGCAGCGCCCGGGGAGCAGTCAGGGGTTAAGGGCCTTGCTCAAGGGCCCACAGTGGTGGTGACTGGGACAAGCGGTCGCTCTCACTTTCCCACCTCAACCTCTTGCCAGTCCGGGGGCTCGAACCGGTTACAAGTTCGCTTCAGAAACCACTAGGCCACCACTGCCACAATGGTGGCACAACAGGGAAGGTTATGGGATCACCTAAATTACTAGAATTCAACCTCAGGGGATCATTATTCCAATAGTTGATTTTTCTGTCTGGACCAAAGGCATGGACTAACATATAACCACTACCATCCAATTAGTCCAGTGGCTGCCTAAGATTTATATTAAGTATGGAAGATACTTCTATGAAGACTGAAATGTGCACATTTTGGACAAAGTTGACATGTAGCGTTTAAAGTGGGGTGATAGAAGCAATATAGCAGAACAAAATGACTAATCCCACAAGGCCATAGAGCTGTCAATGTGCATGTTGCCACAAGGATTGAGAATAGAGGCCTCATGGATGAAGGTGTAAATGGGTGGGAGCCCTTTCCTCATAGTCAGGCTGTCTCTGCGGGCTGCTGCTGGCTCTGTTTGGCCTTCACAATGTCACTGAACCATTTCTTTCACTGGGCAATGACTCTCCTTGGACCACAGTAACAAGCTAAGCAAATGAGTTATTTCCTCCCAAGGTCATTTCATTGAAGGTGTTATACATGCAGCAAAACACCTGGTGCACAAGGACATTAGTTTCATCTTGGGAAAAGTCTCAGAGTGCACAGCTTTTAAAGAGTGGAGTACTCGTGTTTAATGCTTGGATAATATATTCCTCCTATTCCCACATGTCTGCGTGCACAAGCTGACGATAAAGTCTGGCACGTCTCATCGTGTCCTGCTGGTGAATCATGTAAAGAGCACAATGAATGTTCAGCATTTTTTTAAGGTCTTTGTAGTCTTCTGTGGCTGTGACAAACTGTACAGCAGCTGTTGGTGGTGTGTTTGTCAGAACTGCCACAATCACAGAGGGAAAACTCACTTCAGACTTCAAAGAATGCATTAACAGCATTGCTCACATGTTTCTTTTCCAGAGTTGAGGTCAAATCTGAATCACTTTGACATTTGACTCTAAGTGCACATTCCTGCCGTCTTAAACATCTTTGAAAATTGCTTCCACAACTATAATTTCAACATTGACAGAAATAACAGCATTTCTGCCTCCAGTGTGTGAAGCATGTCAAGCCAGAGACAAGCCCTTTAGAATAATTTTAGACCTAGAATAACTGTTTTGTAATAATGGAGCTACAATGCATATATAAACTGTTATACAAATGCCATGCTTCATGTTTCTTAGAATCAGTATGTACAGTTGAGGTGCTGAGTCCAAAATTGTACACAGTTTTTTTGTACAAAGATATTGTAGGATTCTCTATTTAATTTCTTTTGTATTTATTACATTTTAGATTTTAGATTCAAAGTGCACTTCAGTAGATGCAGGAGTTTCTTTGTTTTTACCATAGTTTATTGTAAATATAATTTAGATGTCATTGTTCTGATTTCATTTGAAGTGGACTTACATGTGTTAATGGATGCAATTTATTGGATTTTTGCCAATATGCCATACTTTTTCAGCTCTTTTGGCCAATTGCCACTAGTGATACAGTATATGCACACATTTCCTCTACCTAATTGCATAGAATATCAAGTCTCTCCTGTAGTGGAATTAACCTGCTATAATGCTGTTATCTTAATGGAACACTGGCTGATGCAGACATTTAAAAAAAAAAACAATCCTTTTCAAATGTACACATTCACTGGACAAAGTAATAAAATTACTTCAGTTTAACATGCCTTATCTAATTTCATGTAACATTTTCAGAAGTGTGAACTACATCCTTTAACAGACTTGGAAGATTACGGTTTTCTCTCTGAGACAATAGCCACAACCAGAGCACATAACAAACAAGTAAATAAATGTAATTTCTGCCACCAGGGATCATGTGGAAGTAGGTGCCTGGTACAATAATTAAAGCCAAGTGAAAGAACATAACTAGACATAGCGTACTGTTTTCACTCTGTTGAATAAATTAGCCTAAATGAGTAGGTTGTATATGCTTTACTCTTGCTTAAACTCAATAATATATTAACTGAATTAATTATTTCAAAAAAAGGAAACTTAAAACTAGTATTAGTCTGAGGTGCGCTTTACTCTGAGCTACAGACATCCCTTTAACAGTGAGGTCAGGTGATTGTACAAGCAAAAGCGCTCAAAATATCAGCACATTCAGTCCTCTGTGAAAATGTAGAGTCTAATGAATGAGGCTGAAAGAATGATCGGCCCTCATCCTACACAGTAATTCAAGTATGAGAGGTGGGTTTTTCTGTATGACAATGAGCATCTCTGTCTTTTTATAATCTATGCAATTTCTCTTCTCTTTGGGTGTCATCGCTGAAAAGCCGTTACTATCAGCACTGAGGTATTTGCACACTACAATGGCAGGGATGTGGCCTGGTTGAATTTCCAGTACGGCTGGTGTACCTAAAAAAGTACGTAAAAATAGTAGCCGATTAACCATGAGGGTCAAGAAAAATGGGCTGCAGACTAGACCTTGACTTTACCTTAACCTATGATACTGTCTTGCTTGAGGATGCCCGTTCTGAGTCGATATTCCTCCTGACAATTTCTTCATATGTGTCCAGCAGTGTTCCAATTCGGTTCTTCTTAGGTGGGCTTCCTCCGTTGTGGCATAAATGGTAAATCATACTCAGTAGTATACACAGCTAAAACCCTCTTCTGTTCCAACAGGCTCTGCACCATATAAAAAGTTGAATTCCACCTGGTGAAGACATCTAGCTGTAGCGGTTTAACGGGCATCCTGAGCTCGTTCTGTATGTCTTACGCTACTCTTCCCCTCAGGAAGCCCTGGGGGTGATCGTGGTCTTATTTTATGGCTTTGTTTAAGGAGTGGTGAAGAGTCTGCTTACAGGGTTTTTCCACTGGTGCCTGTTTCTAAAATTTCTTCTTTGTAAATTCACTGTACTGATCAGGGTGATAACTCTTAAAATGGGTTATTAAATGTGTAGTGCTGAAGGAATGCAATGTGGCTCCTCCTCTCATGATCGATGGTGATCAATCTTTACAAACAGCTACTTTGCTATCAGTTTCCAACACTTTCCAACATGACCCTACCACAGACATACTTGTCAATCTTTTTTTCATTTTTGATGCGTGGTATGTGTGCATCCTCGGCATTAGTCAGCATCCGCATATCAGCCTGCAAATCTTCACTTTTGGCCATTGAAAGCCTTTACCTGCTCATACTGATGATGTGCCATCATCACTGTGCATCGCCACTCTAGATAGTTGTATGATTACAGAATAAATTGTGTAAGTGTTAAAAATACCATGACTTGATGATATAGCACTCTAATCATTTACTTATGTTTGATTATCAAGCCATGATTACTCAGTTTTTATCATCTTTGCGAAACCAGAATAATGGCAAGTTTATAATGAAGTTTGTCCGCTCTAATGTAAGTTCCCAACATTAGCATGCAACCTGCTTAGCTGCAGTAACAACACAGACTGTGTCTTCTTACTAATACTTCCATTGGTAGACTTCTGTGTAGTAACAACTTTCAACAGAGTAATGTTGTCTCAGATCGAATTCTTAACAGAAATAGCGACTGCAACATTTGATTTATCACCAACCAAAATATATATCGACTTTGCTTTCATTTTCATTACATGGTTACAGATTGCTTTTTTCCAACAACAGTATAGAGCATTTACTGAAAAATAAACACGTGTGTACACATGTATGCTGCAGTGTTCACTGTTCCAAACATCTGCAGCTTCCTCGGCCATCTAATGTAAAAAGTGTTTGATGGTTCCTCACTTTATACTACGTAGCCAAGACGGCGACCACAGAGGGTGAAAAATTTCCAGCATTTCACTCTGTTTTTTTAAATGTTGTATCTACATCATCTGGTCACTCCCAGGGCGCTGCATGTTGCTACAATTGTCTGTGTGTCGCACATATGCACTCAAAATAGAAAATGTAAGTTTAGAATAATGTGATTTGAGACATGGGGATTGTGTCTTTGGCAAATATAAAACATATTACATATATTGTACATATGTTACAATGATAAACATCTGAACAGCAATATGTTGGAAAGATGTATAATTCTAATATTACATGTTAATTAGCTGTCTGGCTCTAATAAAATCTGTCAACAACTGTTGACCAAATCGATGGTGGGCAATTAAAAATGTGAAGCCTGCTTTTGTCTGAAATCAACAACCACCTGTTTCAAAAATGACAACAAATTTTGAGGGGTAAATCTGCCACTGATATAAATATGTGCAGCGCTCGATTGATGCACTTACAAGAGAGAAACATCAACTAAGGGGCCAAACAGTCAATTACATGAAGATACCAAGCTCCCATTAACTAATTAGAATGACAAATGTATAAGTTGAGGAAGAATGCGGGAGACATTAATCAAGCACAGCATGTACATGCAATCAGACCTCAGAGAAGAGGTCTTGTCAGCCAAAATAAGCAGTCGGAGAGTACATTGGCTGTTTGTAAACACATTTTGCAGGATTAATAGATTTTAAGTTCCAATAACTCATGGTGATCCCAGGAAGACCTCGCCATTGTGAGGTGTTGTCTGTGCTTATACTTGGGTAGATACATCTTGTTAGCACCAAGTCAGAATGGAAGAACCAGGGCAGAGGAGTCACCATGGAGACGAACCGACTCGGTTTAAATTGTCTCCAGTGGCCTTTTCTCTTCTGTCATTGTCTCCTCAGACGAAGCGGCAGCACAATGCTTCTTTCCTTGAGCTGTCAGGAATGTGTTCCTCTACTGTCCTCAACACAACAGACAGGCTGTCTTGTTTGGTGCTCTTTCTGGAAAGCATTGTGACTGTGGGAGTTTTGGCTCAGATACAGTTTCACGGCCGCCATAAGAAATGGTCTTCAAGGCATGTTTCACAAATGAAATTGGCAATTACCTGATAAATTTGAAGGCAAGTGATCCATCTAAACGTGTTAAGTGTACTTCCCTGTATGAGCATGGCCAGGTCTAACCATTTAAAAAACACTTGTTGAGAGTTCCGTCCTGGCCATGCATCAAACCAATACTTTTTTCACCAGTACCTCACAATGAAATTAAGCTGCAAAATGAGGCTGCCTGTCTCTGCACGCCTTTCCAACATTGATTACACCAGGAGGAATATATAAAGGACACCCCTCTGAGCAGTTTCCTTGTGCTGATAGCCACCCGTGAGACTCAGGTGGATATTTAATAAGCATGCTGCAAATTACTGTAAGAGGTGCAAAGTTTGCCAATTGCAATTTTTCACTTTAGCAAGATTACAGCAGTAAATGAGCACAACAGTAGTTCATCCGGTGTGTAAAGTGATGTGTTTTCTGTGACTGAACGGGAATACTGATTGTGGGGAGCTGTGTCAGGATGCAGTTGGAGAACTTAAAGTCAGCCTAACAAAAAAAAAAATCTGTGACTGAATGAATCTGGAAAAATCAATAGGGGAGATTTTTTTAGTAAAACCTTTTAACTAACAAGACACGACAATATCTGGAAGTAAGGAAAAAACTAAGCAATAAAATAACAGCACACTTATTTAACAAATGAGTGTAGGCTGAGGCTACAGCTTTTAAGTCTATCCTTTTCAACTCATTGGCTTAGAGTACACACACATGAAAGGGCAATTTGCAACAAACCCTTTCCAGAAGTATAATTACCTGCGTCAGTCATATGCATTGAACTGGTAAAATACAAGTAGAAGGCGACTGAACAAAACATTAAAAACAAACCTGCTGTCTGTTCTCTTGTTTTGTGGTGCTGAGCCACTGCAGTGTAACTTCATGATGGTTATTTTAATTTGCTGTAATATTCATTTCTGCTGTCAGGTGTTTTTATGCCTCACCACACCAGCGACGGTCACAGCAGAGGCATTATTTTTCATGCTGTCCATCCATCCCATTCACTTGAATGCAATCTGTTCAACATCTTGGAAGAATTTCTTTAATGTCTGCACAAACATTTGCTCGGACTCAGTGATGAACTAATTGGATTTTGGAGGTCAAAGAGCACCGTGACCTCACAAAACACATGTTTGGCCATAACTTAGGAATTAATTTGCTAATTATGACAAATTTTCACACAATAGGATGAAATTTTGAAGTGATGACATTTCATATCCACAGGGTCGAGGTTCAGCTTCACTGTGGCATCAAAATGTTCTGCAAAAACACTTTTCTGTTCATTATTCAACGGCATAACTCGGGAACAATGGGTGAGGTTGTGACCATATTTTGCATTTGGCTGGATATTGAATTGTTGAAGCTAATCTTGGTTGCCCATCTTTTTAATTCCTTCAAAGTCTTTACCACCAACTATATTATACGAGTCTCGACAGACATCTTATTCCACTAATTGTACATCCTTGATCCCTTTCCTCAACTTCTCTTCTCCCGTCTTTGTAACTCCCACCAGAGATGCAAGCAGAGTGTTATAACCTACCAGTGTATTTTATGAACTCTCAGATAAGCAGAACAGTGTTCATGATAACTTACAGGATATATGTACTAACAATTCAATTCACACTGTGGCAGAATGTGACAAGAATGTATGAATGTCATTATTTTTTATGGTTTTATTTAACACACATGCGGTGAAGTATGAAAGAGCCTGGTCACACAAAGTAGTGCTATACAAATAGAGAGTGACATATATTCTAATTGAGCAATACATAATAAACACACATTTGTCAGTCCTTCTCCCGACATGGTTTGTATACTCTAGCTGTGTGTCGGGCCTCTTTTATGTCACGGGTGCAGAAAAGACTTCATCGAGGACACAATGGATGATACACCTGTGCATCCTCATACCTCATAGCTCCTCCAGCAAGCCTCTTCTATCCTCTGTCCTCGAGATGCATTTTAGAAATTGAGACGTCCTTTGTAATTGCGCACCAAGATTGATTTTCGGGTCACGGGGCCGGAGGACGGAGGAGACGGGGAGGTTGAAATTAGTGAAATGAGATGAGCCTGCAGATGGAAAATGGAATTCCACTGGTTTTTCCGGAATCATGCAGCTACAAGGCAGTAGCTCTAGTTTGGTCTCTGATTGTTTCAACTTGGTTGTGTTAAATTTTAGATGCAATTTCATCAGCATTGATAAATTAGATGCAGCAGCTATCACCCAATTCCCTTCCCCGAAGTACAGTACAGATATAGTATAACCTGGCAGGAAATGGTAATCCTCAAGTCCAAGTACCTCAAAAGTCTACTTAAGTATCATACATGACTAAATCTACTTCCCACTAATGAATTCAGAGTCTGCAGCGCCTGAGCCACTTTAGTTTAGTTTATTAGGATCCACATTAGCTCCATCATTGCAGCAGCTCTTCTCCCTGGGGGCCACAAAAAGCTTTACGGTTTGACAAAGCACCATGACAACTGACAACATCACACACAAGTAGGGACATATAGTTTGCATGTCAACAAAGAAACATTTTGAACACTCAGATGCTTGATGTCCTTCATCGTGCCTCTCTTCTAGATCCCACCAACAGCACCTGGTGCTTAAATGTTCCAAACAAGCCTTCTAGTGTTGTTGATCAGGTCATCTTTTCTCTCTGTTTCTAAACATCTCTAATTCACACACTGCAAAGTATCAGCAACCAGAGATGAGAAACAGTGGGAGTGTATTGTGTTAATGGTTGAGTGGCTGATGATGATGGCTCGGCCCCTTTTTTATAAATGAGCCACAAGATGACCACTCGAGCCTGGTGAATGCGCCGGGCTCTCAAATGAACTTATCAAACCCACCAAGCGAAAATCTTCACCTGTCTTAGTGTGTCTTTCTGTCACTCTCGCCTCCCACTCCCTCTGCTCTCAATTCTACATTTAGATCCAATTCACTCTATCAAATAATGTATCACCTCTTAGAAAAATACACGCTACCTAATGAGTCACGGTGCAACAGACTCTCATTGCAAACAGATGAAAAGATAAAGCAGCTGATATTCAAAAACACATTAGCTCTGACATTTAGCCTTTTAGAGGCACCGCTGCAAACAACAAGCAAATAACACTGATTCTAACTGATGCCCAGGGGCTTCTATAGTCATACATGGAAGTTATCACTGCAGTACCAGGCAGTATGTGGTGCAGAGAGCCAACACTCTGATACTATGTGCACTATGAATTACTTGACGTGACTCTACTCGAGGAAAAAGTTCCACGTGACAGTCCCTGATGTTACATTAAAATAGTTATCTGAAGGAGTGAGTGGAGGCTGTTAATGATAATGACTCTGTATATCATCATCAGTGATTGATGTCCACCCACCTCCAAACAGGTGGCATCCTGCAGGCACGGCAACCACAACCTCATCAATAACATGTTTGCTAGCCAATATTCTGCAAGCGTCTGTCATTTTGAAAACCATTCCTGTGAATTCAGATGCATAGATAAATGGAAAGAGGAGTGCGTGTGTGTGATAGTATATTCGCACAAATCTTATCATATACCAACAGTATAGCTTCGGAACTTAGATGTTAACACAAATGAATGTAAGTTCTAGAGTGAATACACTTTGATTACTTGAAGGTTTGAATATGGAGCTATTTTCAGCATAATGTATATAAAAGAGTTCACTATTCTACACACATAGGCAAACAGAACGCTCATTCGATTTTATTCCACAGAATCAAAGGAAAGAACTAAACAGTGCAATTGTAGCTTAAACATAATGAAACAAAACAAGAAATAAAGTGCAATCAGGGCTTCAAACTAATAACAATAAAAGCACTGCAGCAGTAATTTCAGCTAGTCTTATTCAGGCTTCCAAAACACAGCACAGCAAGTTAATAGGTCCAGTAAAAACAATAACAGGGCAAATAAAACAGTTGCTTTGCTGAAATGGATAAAGAGCAGGAGGAGTTGATTGCAAGCGAGACTGGATTGTTTTGTTCTGCGTCTATCAATACGAGTAAATGAAAAACGCGGTTAATATATTCCAGCTCATACTTGTATTCGGCACTTGTGGAGCGAGCGAGCTAACTTCCTCCCCGTCTCTGCTGCCAGCTGACACCTCCTTGTCAAAGTGCAGCCAGATCGAACATGAAAGGGCCCCTCACCGTGTTTCATAGTAAGATAATGAGAGGTGGTGTTTCCGCGTAGTCTTTTGATCTCATCCTGTGACCAGTTTTTAACCTCACAATCTTACTGTTCACTCATTATGGACTAAAGTGGACTCAGAAGTTTGGATTGTCCTGTATTTAGTTTACATTTGTACCAAAAAAAAATTAGTCAAATTAGCCGGAAACCATGTAGAAGAGAGAGATTAAACCGCAGCCAAAGTGAGCAGTCCACATCACCTGATTCTTTTCCCAGCTTGGATGATGTATGCTGATTTAATTGTAAGAGCTAAAAATACAGTAAGCACCTGGGAGTATTTAGGTGATAACAGGAGATGAATTAATGTGTCTGTTTTTACTGTATTTCCCTCGGCAGTGCAGAAGGAAACACAAAGTCACATATATCACCACATGAATTGGGCCTTTATGATTAGGGAGACTTTGTTGTCCATTTGATTACTTGATATGCAGTTAAAATGACATCTGCAGTCAAGTAAGATATCCCGTGCTGTGAACAGAAAATTAAAAATCAATGACTGGTTGAAAAAACTAGATGAGATTATTGACAGGTGAAATACATTATCTAGGTTATGGAAAATTATTTCAGATGCAGCAAATGTAATCTATCAGGGGCTTTGCACAGAGATGTTGGAGGTGCAGATAGAATGAACTCAGTTTTAAGTTTTTATGATTAATCTGTATGATTTAAACAGAAATCATACATAATGCTGTTTTTCTTTTTTTTTTCTTCTTTTTTTTTACATGATTCCTTTATAATTACATCATGCAAACTTGAATACTGCATAAATATTCGGAATAACTTCAGAAGCAATGTGCAGTTTTTATGTAAATACAGCCAATGTGCGGATAAGGTTTTTATTTTACAACATTAAACCTGTATTGTGTGGTGTGATACTGTTCCTCTGCCCTGTTTCACACAGTGGGAGATAGAATCCTAATACAACATGCCATATGTGGCCTAAATTTCATTTCAACGCGACTGTGCAGTTGGTACCCCACCAATCAAAACTCATGTTGAATTCTATCAGATCAAAGACAGGCAGACGATCTCAGGGGCCATATTTGGAATCAGCCGTAAGCAGCTGGAAAAGAAACTTCCATATGACAACAAATACAGTTCACAGAGTCATGATAGAACCTAAAAACTCAATGGAAGCTGAATGTCTCATTGGTATTAATTAAAGTGCTGCTGCCAAATAGGCCATCTGTTAAAGTGAGTTTAACTCCGTAATGGTGCAGCGTACATACGCTATCATGCTGTTAACACAAGGCGTCGGTCCCCTGGGCTGCAGGCAGAGGCTGAGCCAGATGAGTGCCTGATCACACTGCTCGGTGATCCTCCAGGGACCGCCATGAACACGGAGTTCAGTGTGGTCTGAGTTTTAATGTGCATTCATCCTTGACTGCTTAGACCGAGTGCCGTGACTATTCACAAGCTCCACGTGATTCCATAGTGGTCACATCAGACATGAAATTGGCTTTCTAATCATGTCTTCTCATACTTTCTTTAATATCACACAGCTGCACATCCTTTACAAGTAACCAATGCTGCGAAATATGTGCTCGCACTCAACCTAATGGATAAGACTGAAAATGAAAGCGATATTACCGAATAACAGTCTCAAAAATGCTGTGTAATCTGATATATAAAATGTACTGTATGCTGCAGGCCAGTGGAAGTTATGCCCAGCTTCTGAATAATAAATATGCCAGGCTCCGACTCCAAAATTTAAAAATCAGTCTTGTTGCCCCATTTGTGAGCAGCTGGGAGGCTGCATAGTATAATGCCCAGTTGCTTAAATCAGTGTGCAATAAAATGTGCTCAAGTGAAAATCCAGCAATAACAATTAAAAGACAATGTTCTGCTTAAGGCCGGCCAACTTGGTTCTTCTTTTCTTATTGAAGGACAAATATGAGGCTAGAAATGCTGTAGGTGTACGTTAGGTATTTGCTGAGACCCTCATATCTGATCTGAAGTTTTCTTGCAATAGTATAGTGCCAATGAATACTTGAGGAGAACTTTCTTTCTTCTTTTGACTAGTGAAAAATATAGTGTAAATACTGCAACACAGTTATCTGAGTTCCAACCAAGGTTTCAAGTAAGAACATTTTTAATTAAAGGTTGAACATGACCAGGGTCTGTGGTTCTAAACTACAATGACTAGAGTTTTTAAAAGAAAGCATGTCTTTAAAAAACTTCGAGACAGTGGCTTCCTCCTTGCAATTAGTCGTCTGTTTCAAAGAGTAAGAGGACGATCAGAAGGACAAAATCCCTGTGAAACATGAAATCATGATCCAGAAAATCCAGTTTCAACAAGAATTAGAAGAAGCTAGAAGACAATTTATGAAACAAGCAGAATCAGACTGAAAACATGGGGAATATAGCGTTTTGTTTTCTTGTTGTTGTTTTTTTACACAGGACCCAACTTAACGTGGCCCAAGATTTCAAACCTTAAACTTTCTCATAGTTGCACATCTTTTATCTTTCATCGATTTCAACGATTGTGATGTAAACAGCAGAAATATGATTTTGACAATGCAAAGAAAGGTAACAATAAGTGTTCTTGGCATGTATTCGAATGGCCAACATAGTATCTTGCTGACATCATGTTGCAGCCTACATACCTACGTGAATATATGTTAGTGCTGCAGTACATATCTTAAATTCGGGATTTATGGTGCAATTTCTTTCTTCAATGAGAAATAAACACGGTTTTATCTCATGGCCTTGGTTTCCAATATATTACAACAGGACCGTCTTTATTTGTAGCGTGTAGAATTTAGAGGCCTGTGGACCTTTTGTACACATAAAGTATGCACACTTTAAACACTGGGAACGAGAGATATTGGAGTGAATAGTTTCTGTTAGAAAGTTAATACATTTGACCACCAAATTCCACGGGGGCACGTCTTGTATTAAAAGGAAAAAATGAATTGAATTCAGAAAAGAGATTGGCAGGTGAAAAAAAATGGAAAGATTATTTCCCCTATGACTCCTACCTCCTCTGTACAATGTGTCCTGAGATTAATTTCTGTTTCGCTGTGTTTACAAGAGAAAATAAGTTCATCTCTCATGCTCTGCATTCACTAGAGCCTTGATCTCGGTGCACAGTGTTGCTAGGTTTTTCATTTGCCCAATGGAGAGAGGTGCAGCTAAGTGGCTGGATGTAATTTGTGGAATCTGCAGTGCTTCTGCTCGCTCTATTTGATTGCAATAAACAAATGTCTCTTTCAGCCACTGACAGCTGGACACCAAAGACGCCCCCAGACAGCAAAACAAAGGTGATTTGTAAATTACAGGGTCTTGTTCTAGGTGAATTGCACTCGGCACTCGTGAGTGGTGGCAAAGGTTGACTGAGTTATTTGATTTTCAGTTGTAGCCGCTTGCCTCTCAATAGAGCACAAGTGAACAAACTTAAAGTTCAAATGCTTCTATTGGATGCCCGTGCCTGTGTTACAGCAATGCTAAGCCCCCTTTGTATTGTGTCACTACCAGTGGCTGAAATTGTTCCTCTTTTGTTGAGCATTTGCAGAAAAACACTTATTTTTCCGCTCATTTAACGGGAGTTTATCAGTTGAGAACGGGGTTAGAGTGGTGCTACGAGGGATCAACACAGTGTCAAGTGTGGGCGGGAGATCACAAAAAAATTATATGGTTTTATATTATCGCATTCCAAAAGCTGCAGGGAATGGTTTAAGAATTAAATTAAGTCTAATTAACATCAAAAGCCCTGTCAGTTTTGCTCATTTTAAAGTATGCGTGCAGGTTTACTGTGGTCACTGATTATTGCTAGATTTCTTTCCTCCAACCTCCAAAGCCAACACATGCTTGCATTCCTTTAACTTGCTGCTGCGTTCAGAATACAGAATATAACCTTCCCCACCTCTGACAGACACTCTGCTTGACCGTACCTAAAAATGTTGTGGTGATAGAGGCTTTGGGGAAAATGCGATGAGATGCAGTGTCCTTGTGTGTTTCTGCTGACTGCTAAAGGTTGAGGTCAGTCTGAGAGGGCTTGAGGTGAGGCCTCAAAGCCTGAGTGTAATGGGGAGGGGGTTTGCTGGGATATAGACTCCCCTGCTGAGGACCACAGTGGGTAGAGGGCTCTGAATAGCACGAGCACGTTCTGTTCTCTCTCACTAACCCCAGCTTCTACAAGATGAAAGCAAGGGGATGATGGAAGAGACGTGGTGCGAGGGGGGAGTGTGGAGCTTCAGAAGAATCGATAACCGTATATATCTGACTGTAGTGCTATGCCTTTTGTTTTACTTTTGACAGTTGGGCTGGGCCACACACGTGCAACCTTTCCCTTTCGCTGTTACACACCGAAACGCGTAGTTGTTCCCTTTCATCTTTCCCCCCAGTCATATCTTATATCCCTTGTCATTTCTATCCTCTGATTTCCTCACGCCTCCAGCTATTATGGAAAGGATTTTATCAAATCCAGTCTTACCCTCGGTTTTTATTTCAGCTCTTTCTCATCATTAGGCATAACCTGCGTTGCTTTCCAGTTCCCACCTTGTCAGAGAGATGGGACTGATCTCGAGAGACGAGAACGGACATTTTGTTCCCTGTCAAGCTTTTAAAATAGGAGCCTGGGAGGATGTCAACTGGAAAAAAAACTTTTGCATTTCTCTGCACAAGTTCATCAGGGTTATGAAGGTAGCTTGCCGGCCATTTTCAAGAAATTCAACCATGTATGTCATAGTCTGTGCTTGAATACTTAATGTATATACATGAACTTAGGCACTAAAAGAGATGTGTGCCGAGCTACCAACAGCTACTAAAATAATTATTCCTGACTGATGATTCAGTCTGAGTAATCACGCACACACTAGTGACTGATTTAAGAACAATAGAGGTCTAAATAAACACATAATAACAGCCCCACCATAAGCACCAGGCAGGCCTTGTCCACCCTCATGCCCTTCATTATTTATGGATCCTGCTCGCTTCACACTGTTTGGATCCCCCCTCCCTCCTCGCCTGCATTCCTCCAGGTGTCCCGACCTTAACGGCAGTCTGCAAACATATCACAATGTATGACCTCTACATGATGACATTATTGGATATAATCAGTGTGAGGCACAGGTGTATATACACACAGAGTGTACTGTATCTCCAAGGTATTAGAGTTAATGACTTGGCTGATAGGTATAATTTATTTGTTGTGCGATAAAGCTCATTTATCATGTTTAGAGGCGTCTCTAGACATGCGCCATAATGCATTTGTCAAACTAAGTAAAATTGTACACAGTAAGTTGTCTCCACTGTGGATTTCAGGAGAGAACCTAATGACTGGTTTGTTATTAACAAGACACATGCATGGCAATGTGCCCTGATCAGTTACAATAGGGAATATCAGTTATTAAAGTCCACTGCGATATGAATTTCTTTGTTGCTGTGCTTTAGAGTGGTATTTAAAAGGAGGGGCTAATTAACTCTCTTAGAAGAAGCGGGGGGATGCTCTGACACCCGGTTTATAAGATTCACTTGATGAAGTTAACTCAGGCGTTCAGCTTCAGCTAAACTCACCACCCTTATCCCTGATGAAATTTCCAAGCTTATAAGATTAAGACTACATCATTATAACAATTGCTTAGAGGCGAAACTACTTAAAGATAAAAACAAAATGTAGACAACTTATTTCCAGATGCATTTCACCAGAAAAGTTTAGCTAATGCAATGGGCCCTGTTAGTCAAATCCTCTGAGCAGCAGCACGTTTCCTGCAGAGCTTGTTAGCCGCAGCTCTACATTGTCAGAACAGGTTCAGGTTTTATCTGTCTCCATGTCTTTTCAGAAGACTTATGTCTTATATTTGCTCGCATAACTGCACAAAATTAGCTTTTACCAGTGTGCAAATTGGCAGACAGCATGTTTTCATTGTGTGTTGTTTTAACCCAAACTACACATTTTAATCGGCCTTCTTGCATGACCAGAATATGTGAATTTTATCCCCAAGGCGCACATATTGATCAGTCAGTTACAAAGCCGGTAATCACATTTACTATGTAGACAATATGGTGTGTCTGTACTGTGGTTTTGTATCACAGCAGTCTCAAGAATACAGTTTTAGCCATGATATGTAAAACAGTACCAAACACAATATTAAAACAAGCTTGCTAGAATTTGTAGCAGATGTTTTGACAACTGTCCCAAGGGAAAATAAAGGCTGTGAAATGCTCAGACAGCCAGCTCGAATTTGCCAGAAATCCATGCAATCATGTGTGAGCCAAATAGTTGATCATTCAGGCAACTAATCTGGTGTTGTGACTCCCAAATATTCTCAAATTAGTTAGGGGACGACTAGTTTGGAGCTAAAATAAGGCCTAATGCTAAACAGTGTCTGCCCTGCCTAAGCTGCACTTGGCAGCTGTGTTTTGAGCCGTGCTAACATTGGCACTAGGCCTGAAATTCACACGGTAATGTGAATTTCTGATTTTGAGGAAGCGCACAGTGATGAGCAAACCAAAGACAAGTCCCACAAGTGCAATGCTTGTTTGTGAGCATGTTTACCTACAACAGAGTTTTCCTAGTGCTCATGATAACATGCTAATATTATGCTTGTTAATCTAGTAATGCTTAGCATAATTACATAGTTGGGACAGTAACTAAGATTTAGCAAATGGTACACATGTGGCATACCAAAGAGGCATAAATAGAAAGATAGTCTATTGGACAACATCTTTATTCTACACATGTATCCGATCTACATCTTTTTTCCCTGTTGGGTAGCTCATATTTCCATGCTATTACATATTGCTCACACTTCTGCTTGCAGTTGCAGGGACTCATAGGGAGAGAATGATTGAGAGATGAGATTGGAAGATGAAGAGACCGGAATGAAATATAAGGTGAGAGACAAAGTCAAGAAATATGGTGAAAATTGCAGAGACATGAACAGGAACCCACCCGACTGCATGCATATTTCCCTGTCCCTTCATTCACAGCTGAGTTGTAAGAAACACACATAAACTATGACTGAGGAAAAAAAGAGTGAATTAAACTGTATGTAAATAACACAGGGAAATAAACAGTGTTTTCCAGTGGCACAGAATCCCTGCATTATCACCCTCATGGAAAATGTCAAGTATAATTTATTCTGCGGCTGCCAGGTAGCTTGGGGAAGCTTTGCTGCCTAATATTTAAAACCTATCGCAGCCGAGCAGATGTTTGCTCAGGGAAACGGCACAGTAAATAGTGTTTGTTTAAAGGCCTAGTACATGGAGCGACAAGCACAAACAGATGGTAATAGTCTTGGAATTACCTCAACATACACCTAAAACTGACATCATAATAAAGTGCTTGTCTGGGGTGCGGTTGTTGTGCCTCACAATTTAGGTGGCTTAATGCCTTTGTTAGTGATTTGAAATGTCTGCTGACCGACCTCATCTGGCTGCCTGGGTTCAGCTGAGTTCTTTTTGTCGGTGCTATTCAAGGATAACATGCGCTTTGTAATTCAGACTTTCAGTCCCTATTATTCAGTCCCACTTGTTTAGTAAAAGTATTTTGACCTTGAAAGAGCTACAATTATTCAAACAAGCTTCTGCAAAATGGCAAAATGTTAGTCATTTACAGAGAGTTTAGGGGGAAAACATTTTTGATCTATCACTGAAATAGCTTGAAACTCTACAACCCAAAGGTTTTATGTTTGCCCAGTCTCGTTTGCTATGCTTAACTGATTCATTACAGTTTACAGCCTAGTTATAATATGCTTAAGGAAAGTCTGATTTATTTCTCATGTCCTGATCTTTATGACTGACTGCCCACCCTGTTATTTGCAAGTTGAAAGATCAGATCTCAGACATCAGGGATAATTAACCTAAACGAACTGGATTGATGATGA